>JAPEVF010000109.1:80761-107900 GCA_029747585.1 Pleurotus djamor | reverse complement strand
CATGTTTGGCGCTCCGGATACATCTTGCGTCATGGAAGGTGGCGTGGTGTCAGATGCCGCTGGCTTGGTCACGGCACTACCCTCAGACGCGGACGTCGAGCTGGAGGTGAGTGCTGTAGACGATGGGGCAGCCGTAGGATTTGATGACGACGATGCATTCGTGGTAGTTTGACAGCTTTTGCAGTATGTACACCCAGAAGCAGTCGTTGTTGGATGATTCGACGACCAGGAAGGGCAACACTGTTCTGTGCACTAGCGTTCGATGGTCAACGCCAGAAAATCCGACTGAGTCCATAGGGATGCGTACCTTCCACGCTGCTTCGCGTGGCCGTATTTTAGTTTCCATACTTCAAGAAGTGATGAGTGTGGCTCCTGGCGTTACGAGGGAGAGGCTACTAGCTGTCTGGGGGAAGAGAAACCCATTTTGATTTAGCCTGCAGCAGTTTTTATCGCACAAGCCAAGGCGCTGTGAGAAGGACTACAACGTCGATTGAGACCATCACAACGATCATCAGGAAAGAGTGGCATCAGAAAGTTCATCATCATCACTGGAAAGTTGTTTCGCGTTACGAGTAAAGTTAGCAAACAGAGACGCCACAAAATATAGACGCCCCTAAGATGTCACTCACCCATTTACTTCCACGTTCCACAAAAGCTTGGCTTACTCATCCTCATCGACTCCATCTGCATCCTGCGTTCGCTTTCTCATCCTCTATCAACATCAGAAGGCACATAGCAATGAAAGTCGTTCCTGTACCCGTTCGCAGCGACAACTACGCCTACCTCCTCATTGACCCCAAATCCAACAAAGCAGCAGCCGTAGACCCTTACGATGTTGCCAAAGTAAAGCAAGCAGCTGATAGTCTAGGCATACAAATCGTCGCCGGAATCACTACGCATCACCATTATGATCATAGCGGTGGTAACGAAGTGCGTGTGTACCCTCTCAGTTCCTCGGAACGGGCATCATGGAAATGATGATTTACTAACACCAAATTTGTTCGGTATATTCATGGGACTCTAGACTTTTGTGCGTAGTCGGTTTTACAGCTGGCCTTGCTGTTGCTATTGGTACCGATGATATACTCATACGAACTGTTGCGGGAAAAGGCTAAAACGTATCCGGGCGTGCCCATCTATGGGGGAAGCCACAAGAGCCCAGCCCTGACTCAGCTCGTCAAAGACAAAGACGAGTTCACTCTCGGTGACAGCATCCACGTCCGGTTCGTCTCTGTCCGCCGCCGTTTCACATGATCACAGCAACTGATTTCGTCGGTACAACGATCCATACGACAACAGCTGCCTCGCTACGCCATGCCACACACAAGACTCCATCTGCTACCACGCAACAAACGCATCCGACCCAACAAATCACCCAGGAGCCGTATTCACAGGCGATACCCTCTTCATCGCAGGTTGCGGTCGTTTCTTCGAAGGAACCGCAACGGAAATGAATTCCTCGTTAACCTACCTCGGTACTCTCCCTGATACCACCCTCGTATACCCCGGGCACGAGTACACCAAGGGTAATCTGGCGTTTGCGAAGAGTGTCGCAGGGGAAGGCAATGCAGGCGTGGAGAAATTGGAAAAAGTGGTCAAGGAACATGATGTCATTGCGGGGGTGTCGACCATTGGGGATGAAAAGGAATGGAATGTCTTTATGACCTTATCAGACGCGGAGATTAGGTGAGAGATCATAATCCTACTCAGAGTCTAAATTTAACGGTGTCTCGGTAGAGCGAATGTTGGGTTGCACAAGGCGTCAGACGACGAAGTAATGGATAAACTCAGAGATTTGAAGAATAATTTCAAAGGGTGAGCATGCCCATTAGTTCGTTACGGACCCTGCGCCCAATAGCTTGCTGCAAGTATTTATACAACAAAATTGTAAAATAGCCAATATCAACGAAGCCTGAAGTTTGTGAGTGAAGACATAGTAGCGACCCTCATAATATACCCGAGGCATTGTCGTTGACTGCAACAGAATTCATTCGATTCTGTTCAATACATTATGAGAGCAAAACAAATCACGCCTGGTCACCTACACTATACTACGGACCTATCACTCAGCCTCAGCACCAGTACGACCGAGATAAGGGCTACGAACAAATCATCATGAATTATCAAATTGCGAAAGCCATGCCATAACATCATCATCGTCACCCCTCTCAGCGTGACCAGTGCATTAGAAGTGAACATCCATTTAACCCATACCAATCATCTTCAACACGGCCGACCTGGCGTATGGGATGTACGACAGCGTATACCATGTGTACGCGAGGAATTGAATGAAGACGAAGACTGTCGATGGGGTTAACAAGGTGAAACTGATTCGAGGGGAGAAAGCGACGTACTTAAACATAGCAGCTAGTAAGTGCGACAGGTGCGGAAGCGTACGTGAGTGCGCAGCAACAGAATAGAGGAAGGCATGCTTACCCCGCTGTCAAGCACGAAAGCGCCTACGAATACTAGACCAATGGATGCGAGGAAAATTATCGTTGCGACCACTCGAATTGGTTTGAACATCTACGTCAAAATAACGAAATGTGTGAGCCATCTCTGGTCAGACGTGTACAGTGGTTCGCAGCACGCACGAGTTTCAGTTGCTTGAAGAATCCGATAAGGAAACCCGTTCCAATCAATGCGACGATGGTGCCGAAGACATAGAGGACTAGAAGGATTATAGGGTTGGTTGTCAACATGGCGGAAGCGCGCTAGCCCATGACGCGTTGCAACTCACTTGCGAATATCGTCAATTGTCCCAAGAACAGTAGCGAGCTCGCAAGGATACTCAAGATGAAACCTATAATGAGGCTATCCCATCGTAAACACCAAGTCAGCAAAACGGAAACGAAAACGAAAACAAGACGCAGCACCGCGCTTGTGAATCGACTGAGCGACTCACCAACCAACGAACCCATACAACCTCGTCGTCCTCGACAAGCCCAAGAATTTGAATGCCGAGTCACCCTCGAAAAACTGTGATTCAGGGATGGCGTTCCCCGCAGATTCGAGGTTTAGCCAGCCTTTGTTGGCCATGGTGTTGACAAGGTTTGACGTGAATTACTCTACACGAGTATGTGCTTCGTTTCTCGTTTCGTGTCGAAGGAAATGGTTACTTCGATAACTCTATGGCAACCCGGTGGATGAGGTGAGGCGAGTTGTGAGAGTTGAGTAAGTTCTGGCTGCGGAAGCAACGAGGTGGAACGGGCTTGAGAAATCGAGGCGCTAAATTGAGCGTTCATGAAGATTTGAGAATGAGAAAACAAACATACGGGAGTAAGAATTTTATTACGTCGAGGAGGCGAAGAGAAGTGTCGGATGGGAAGATTCAGAATTCGCTGTGCCAGCAGCCGCTGTGGACGTCCTGAAACAAAGATTCCGCCCATCGGAAATGACGCTTATCACTTACGTAAACCCCCTTCAGGCTCAGGAGGAGCAGTGCCCCTATTCATGGAAGGGTCCAGGTCTCATCGTCGTCTCGACCCCCAGTAATCCACACACACTTTTGTTCTGGCCCATCTTCCAATGCGCATAAATACGCCTGTGGGCAGCATCTGGAGATGCGAATGCCCCGGACATCTACTCAAATCGTAACTTTTATCGTATCCCTTCTCGTTGCCATCGTCGTCGTGAATTGGAGGCAACCAATGGATCTGTCGAATGACCGAGTGATCGTCGTTGGAGGAGGGCTGGCAGGGCTTAGTGCGGCGCATACACTTGTTGAACGGGGAAAGAATGTGTTGTTGCTCGACAAGAAACCATCGTACGTACTTCAGTTTTGTTACTGACAGCGAGCTGACCATCAATGTAGCCTAGGAGGAAATTCAGTCAAAGCGAGCTCGGGAATCAATGGAGTAGGGACTGATGCTCAGAAAGCTCAGGGAATTGTCGATTCCGTCGACTCTTTGTGAGTTCCATCGCCCATTTTCCCGCCTAATTGATGTTGAATTCAAGCTAGTGTTGCAGATACGACCGTTTCTGCTGGTTCTCTTGCTCGGAAAGACCTCATCACTACTTTGACGTCGAAGTCTACAGAGTCGTTGGCCTGGTTGACCGCAAACTTTAGCATTGATCTGAGCCTTGTCGCTCAACTTGGTGGTCACTCGGTAGCTAGAACCCATCGTGGTAGAGGTCCTCCACCGGGGTTCGCCATCACTTCAGCGTTGTGGAAGAAACTAGAGTCAATACCAAGTGGCGTAACAATCATCAAGTCTGCAAATGTTGTCAAACTGGTGGAGAAGGATGGCGAAGTTGTTGGTGTTGTGTATGAACACGACGGAGAGAACGTTACAGCGCTGGCTGAAGCGGTCATACTAGCTACGGGGTGCGTTACGTGCACGGACCTCTTATATGCGCGTTTCATGACATCCATTTTCTAGGGGATATGCAGCGGACTATTCTGCTTCTGGTTACTTATCGACATTCAGACCAGATCTCATCAACCTCCCTACAACAAATGGCGACCATGCAACTGGGGATGGTCATCGGTTGGCCTCGTCTCTAAACGCCTCTCTTATCGACATGGACCAGATTCAAGTCCACCCTACTGGCTTCGTTGACCCGAAGGACCCATCGGCCAAGACCAAATTCCTAGCAGCCGAAGCTCTTCGCGGCGTGGGTGCGCTGTTAATCAACAAACATGGAGAGCGGTTCGTGGATGAGATGGAGAAGAGAGATGTCGTGACCAAGGCGATGCAGGACGTGATAGAGATGGAGCAGGGACCTATCCGACTCTTGTTGAACACGGCCGCTGAGAAGGAGCTCAAGTCACATTGTGACTTCTACGTTGCGAAAGGATTGATGAAGCGATATGCGAATGCTGAAGAGTTGGCATCCGATGCAGACGTGCCCTTTGCGCAACTCAACCAAACGCTGGAAGATCATGCTAAGTACGCTCGTGGAGAAGACAAAGATCCTTTCGGCAAGAGTGAGTGCACTTTTTCTCTCCCGGCCACCCCGTTTCAAACTCATTGAATGCCCTTGCAGCTTACTTCCATAACCCGTTCTTTGTCCCGGGCGAGCCATTGCTGGTGGCATTGGTAGTGCCCGTCGTGCATTATGTGCGTCCTTCTCTTGACCACTGACTAACCGATAAACTCATACATGCTCTGTAGACAATGGGCGGCATTCACGTCGACACATCGTCTCGGGTCCTCTCTGTTGATGGAGTCCCAATAAAAGGGCTATTTGCCTCCGGTGAGGCCATTGGCGGTGTGCATGGACAGAACCGACTTGGTGGCTCGTCCTTGCTTGAAGCGTTGGTGTTCGGGAGGATCGCAGGCGCCGTTGCAGCTGAAAGCTCTTGAAGACACTCCAATCTTTTGACAACTTTTGCTTTCCTTGCTTTCGTCGTTAGCTGAATGTTTTACTAGCTGTTTGTATTTCTACTATGATGAATCAATGAATAGTATGTGATGTGATGCACATACCGGGGACGATGACTTCGTGCCGGCGAATGGTGCAGACGTCAAATAAGTAGATGTCCTCTGACATACATCCGAGACGGATAACCAGCAGTGGAAGCAAAAATGAAGTCATTGTTAAAGGCCGTCAATACAACAAAGCAGTAAGAACATTGCAATCGGGGAATCATTACGAGGTCATAAACAACACAAACTAGCTACATAGCCGAAGGGAGGGAGGTTTATCGCACAAGGTAAACATTTTCGAGATATAGGGTTTCCAGAGGTACCATGCCACCTACAACACACACAACAGAAAGAAATCCGAAAAAAGTGGAAACAGCGATAAGAAAATGAATAGATAACAAAGGTTTTTGTAACGCGTCCTTGACCCAGTCAGTTTCGTATGGAAATAGTTATTTGCGCCGGCAAGCCTCAAACAGAGGAGACTTTGCGTCGCAGGCTTTCTTGGATGTCAGATATCTTTCGGGCAGTCTCGATCGTGGTCGGTCCGCCGGGGAGGATGGTGAGACGCTGTTTGGTTGTGTTCAAGGAGTGTTGGACATTCGGGAGGACCCGAGGAATGAAATCGGCGATGAGCTTGTCCTCTGGCTGAAGCAGAGTGACGGAGCGTTGAAGCCACCACAAAGAGGTCTTGAAAGACTCGTCATTTGGTGGGGCTTCTCCGACAGTTGCAGAGAGCTAGACATCAACATGGTCAGCCCACCAAACAATACCTATAACAAAGCGAATCTACTCACCCGATGAACCAGCGTCAAGATGACGGCTTGTGAAACGAGGGCCGGCCCGTTCAATGGCATGATAACATCAGGGTTCGTGTGGAGAAGGAGGTCGCGAAGTTTGGCGGAATCTTGTGTATGCAATACACCAAGATAGATCTCGTCCCATTGCTCCGGCTTCACTGGAGGGGTGACGGGGGTCCGCTCCTGCGGTTGCGGGTTGGGTTGAGGCAACGTCGCGGGATGGGAGGCCTGGGGTGCCGCAATGCTACTAGAATACCACGTTGTGTGCAAAGGCGGCGGCGGTTGAGTTTGAGGTGAGAAGTTGTGGTTGTAGTTAGTAGGGGGCTGCGGTGCAGGANGGGGGCATATTTTGTTGTCGAATGTGTTGCTGAGAGAGGTTGCTTGGTCCATGTTGTGCGCTAGGACCAGGAGAGTTGTGGTTCTGCTGAACTTGGGGCAAATGGTGAAGCGGAGCGGAATTGGAGCTCGCCGAATTCATGGTGAGGAATTTGACTTGTTCGGATAACGCTCGGACGGTGTGCTCAAGTTCGCGGATGGATGTCTACGATAACGAGGTTATTAGCATCGATCGAATCATCTTTTAAGAATACACGACGTACCTCCTGATTGCGGAAAGCCTCGTTCTGCCATGCGGTAACTTCGCTCTTGAGACCATGCATCTCAGTGCGTAGTTCCCGGAGCACTTCCTGGTGGTAAGAAGACGACTGTTGAGAGTAGACGGGTAGGAACGTCTTCGTAACAGCCTCCTTAACTTGACGTTCCAACAGCGGCGTCAAGCTACTCGTCAGAAGATGGGCGAAGTGGCTGGAGATATCTGGACGAATTAAGAGCTTCTCGACTTCCATGGGCAAGCTCTGTGATGAAATCAACTGTTAGGACGCTAGATGATAACGAGACAAAGCCGAAGCGCACCTGTCCAATAAAGTCGGCGACACCGCGGCCAATCTGGTCATTGAGAGCCGACTTGACCTCAGACTTCGTGATACTCTCGAGGGAGGGAAGGACGGAGTTTTGGACCTCACTCTTGACAGCCATCTCAACAACGCGAGTAGTGTTCCTCGTGAGTTCGTTGGAGATGAGCTTGAGAATCTTCTCCTGACGAGCGAAGTCCTCAGCCTGCTCATGGACACGGGCCTCTTCCAGACGTTGATCTAGCAAAGGGCGACGTACGCGTTAGCGTGAACTTACAGATAGAAATATGTAAAAGGTAACATACGTTGCTTGTCCATCTCCTTCCCGATAAGACGAGCGATGCGGTTGTGGAGGTTCTCTTCCGTCCTCTTCATTTCCTTCGACAGGGCTTGGCCAAGAGCAGCCTCGCTGACGCCAACAGACTCACTGCTGTTACCCTTGTTGCCGTTTCTATTTCCGTTCTCCTCTCTCTCTTTCCAGTTCACGTTCTTGCCCTTCTGTTGCTTCCCTCGGGAGTTGTCCATTCCACGAACTTCCTCGCGGGCGAGATCAGCCTCGACGTCCTCAGAGGGAGGCGTTCTCAGCCTAGCAGGGGGTATGATGGAAGAACCTTGAAGGGTAGCAGTAGAAAGATTCGATAATTGAGGTGTAAACTGGGAGTGCATGGGACGGCCCTTGGGCTCGATGTATGAGGTGGGTGGGGGAGGCGCAGGTTGAGGGAGAGAGTAGGAAGGGAATTTAGCTGGGGCTCCGAGTAAGGCATGGTCGTACCACTCTTTACGTATGAGAATCTGGTCTACGCCGGAAGAGTGCACGGAGAAAGCAACGAGAGCTAATTCACCGGGGGGAACCTTCGCGGCAGCACAAGCGGCTAGAGCTTCATCGCCATGTGGATCTGCGTCCATCGTCAAGATCACGAAGTGAATCGTTGACTTGGGCCCTGCGAACTCGACGACTTGCTCAAAGTAGCCACGACCAATATCTTCGCCGCCCATCGAGGTAGGATCCACATTCAGCTTGATGGCGATGAGACTCTCGCGACGGCAGTTGGCCACCCAGAGAGTCTGTATTCTCGTATCGTAGATGACATGACCAAACATCTCAGGATCCTCCCGATCTCCGTTAACGAACTTAATGGTGGAGAGTACGGTTTTAGTAGCCATAGACAACAGCTGGAAGACAGTCCCATTCTTTCTGCCGATGACGACACCACCGTCGACGAAGGTGATCGACGAAGGAACGTCGTCGCCACGAATCTTGTGAGTGGTGTATGGCAACCTATCTTGAATGTTCCACAGAGTGAAAGTAGAGTCTTCCGAGATGGTAGCGAGGCCGCCGTGCAAGACATCAAAGTCGAACGCCACGAGAGGCTATATAGACGAGGTGAGCAACGAGTAAAAGCGACAGGTACAAGACAAGGAGGGGCTTACAGTTGGTAGAGAGAACAATCCCGAAATGTGAGGGAGCTCTGACTGAGGTAGAGGCTGACTCCTTATGGTGTGGATATTCGAGAGATCGATGAGGTAAATCCTACTCTCGGAGGCAACAGCGAGCATATCGGGTTCTTTGGGATGCCACTTGACAGCATGCAGAGGTGCTTCTCCGTTCAAGGGAGGTGGAACGCACAAGATAATCTGGCCACTGGAGGGAACGCGCTCAGTCATTGGACTATACCACAATAGTGCACGAGGAAACTTACGGTGCATCATCCGTGATAACCTCCGGGAGCTCCCAGACGACGAATCCACCATCAGAAGTAACACCAGCCAGTCTATTACCATAAACCGCCATGTCAGTGACACTTGAGGACGTGGGGAACTGATTGGGAAGCTGAAGAAGGGTACGATCGCCGCTAGAACGAGAAATAACCCGCACACGACCTAAATTATCCCATCAGCCATTGGTCGTCGAGGAAAGCCCAGTTCAAAACCCACCTCGGGTCATCGCGTATGCAACCCAATGAGTAGCACCTATCGTCGTACCGGGCAAGAACACAGGATCTTGTCTTACAAGAGCGATAGCAGTGGACTTGACGGAATCACGAGGAGCTTGGATCTCATCCAGAGCTTGGGAGACATCGAAGACGATAGTCTGAGGTTGAGGACTTCGTGGACAAAGGAAGGTAAGCGCGGTGAACGTGTTCCATAGTAAGAAAGGACTGACCTCGGACTATTCTGGTTCTTGGGATTGAACCGACTGATGGGACCTTTCCCTCTGAAGCCTCGGGGACCGGGTGAGCCCTCCTTATCGCGCCGTCCCTGCTGACCAGGCAGCTGGGAGATGCTCGCCTGGCTAGCAGGAGAGTCCATGGGACGCTGGTTGATCGCACGATTCGGAATCTGTTGTTTAGGCGGGGAGGCACGAGGCGGTGAGGCGGGACGAACGGTCGGCTTAGGCGGGAGGGGAGGAGGGGGTGGAACGGTAATGGACGACCGCACGGGTTCTCCACCAAGGTAGCTGGAGCCGCCCAAGATTCCGTACGGTTCGTAGGCTGGGGAGGCGCCGGCGCCTGAGCGGGTGGCTGAGATACTTGGGACCGAGTCAGATTCTCAAGCAAATTGTCGACAGATTGACGTTTTGGGTCCGAGATCGCAGACCAGCCCGAGTCTTCGTTCCCACTGGAAACACTAGAGGGTTGCGCAGGGACCGGCTTCTTTTTCACAGATCCTGATGACGTTTGTGAAAGAGCATCGAAAGGGGAAACGTAGTCGAACATTGATTTGCGCGAAGGAGAAGGCGGCTGGGGCGGGAGTTGCGACGGCTGAACCTGGGGTTGAGGCTGGGGTGGGGACACTTGGGGAGCCGGGGGACCTCTGGGGGTGTCGGTGGGTTGATTAAGAGGCAGGTACGGATTGGCATCTCGTTGACGGTACTCCTCATCCTGCTGAGACCCGTAAGGGGGTGAAGGAGCGGCTGCGGGAAGAGAATTCCTTTGAGAATCCGAGTAACTTGACCTCGGTGGGTTCCTATAGAGTATATCGGAGTAATTAGTATAGCTTCTAAGGGACATTATGGACGAGCAAGCAAGAGGAGAAAACCAAGATGAGATTGCATTGAACGTTCTTGTAGCGAGATAACACGCAATTACCTCATGGGCAAGTCTCATGTTATCCATGCTGCAGAGGGAAGTCATGGCTCAACAGCCCTAGCCATGTTTAGAACGACACCCAACAAAAACAGATGTTGGACGATGACGTATCAAAATGGATCGTGCCTCGCCCATGATGCAGATAACGAAGCAGAAGCAAGACAGAGGAATAATGCAAGGAAAGAAGGGACTCACCCAGCCATGAGCTGTTCCAACAAAATCTTTCCTTGGACTTCATTGTGCGATGGCGAAGCACCAGATCGCGTCGATGAACCCGGTGGCGTAGGGACTTGCTGAGGTTGCTGAGCAGGGGCGCTTGGAGCGGGGCGGTTGGGGTTGGCTGGCGCGTTGCCCAGAAGCGAGAGCAGGGCGTTCTGCCTTTCGGCTGCGGTGCTATTACTCACAGATGACACAGCAGAAGCCACGGGCTCTTCCACCATCGACATGCTTGGAGTCGCAGGTTCGGAATTGTTGTACACGTTATTTCCCTGGCTTGAACTCGTTTGCTGTTGCGAATCTGAGGCAGGCGCAGTCAAATTATGAAACAAAGAGTCAATCTGGCTTGATGTGGGGGCATCTGCAGCGTGCGTGGCGGGAAATGGCTGAACCTGCGTCGGCTGCTGGCCAGGGGGTGTTGAACCTCGGCTGAAGAGCTCGTGGATGGCGGTTGGGCGGTTGGAATCCATGGGGTACGAGGAGGAGGGGAGGAGGTGAAGGGACCTGAGAGAGAGGCCACCAATGGACGTGTGTGGAAGAGAATGGAAAACGATAACTCGACAATTTTCTGTAAACTGGGAGATACTCGCGACTCAACACGCTGGAAACACGAGGCGTAAGCCCTCTTTCGGCAACTTCCGCATTCAACCGCGGACTCAATCTGATAACCCATATTTACATCCTAGTTCGCTCAACGCGCACAAGATGCTTGCACAATCGGATTGAGAAGTGGGCTAACAACATCAGCATCGCGAGGCTAATTTAATTTTTATGTCTCATCCGCCTATACATTGGTTTGCATTTTTCTGAGGAACACTATGAGGTACAGATATACCACGGATCGACAGCTACTTCGGCAAGTACGTACAAAGTACTCATGTTCCCTTACAAGCACTGCCCGGTATCGACCATACTGGGAGTCACTCCGGTCAGATGGCCAGGCCATGCTTACTAGGCCTTTCATACCCTCTTCCCGAATTTGACTGCATCAAAGTGATTAAGCGATCCCATTGATTTTCTCCGCCTGTTCATGCGTCCTATCGGGTTGTTATTGTCTCTCGTTCAGTGCTAACCCATTAATCGGTTGAAGTGCAGACCTCTAAGGTTGGGCCCCTAAATTATCCGACGTAACGTGCAGCATGGAGTCAAGCAAAGACAAACACGATCACAACGATATATATACCGCCTTGGATCAATCATTCGACTCCTCTATAAACCGTCTACCAAAAATGTATTCTGTAAGTCCATCTTATCGGACATCCAGATACCATTGACCCTGTACTTACGTGTATGCGTTCAGATCACTGCAATCCCCTCGAACAACAACGGCTGCGGCAATGCCAACTGCACTTGCGGCGAGAAGTATGTATCCTTTTGATTGACTTTTATCCGATTCACCTTCTGATTGCGAATGCTCAGCTGCACCTGCAAGGCCGGCGAATGCAAATGCTAATTGGCTCGACGTAGATCCAACCCCTATCAGATGAATGAGCGTTGGCCGCAGAATTCTGAAAGACCGTTTTGCCATGTAAATGTATATCAAGGAAAATAAACATCGTTCGCGAAGGAACAGGTTGAGAAAAATGAGTGGTATCGTGTACAACACCCTATATCACCGACGTTCAGTAATAGTCAACGCTGTGGATTAGAGTATTAGTGTCCTCATGGTGTGCGTGCATCGATACCAGATCCGCACCCAGCTCTTCATAGCGATCCCTTCTGGCCGAATCCAGCTTCTTCAACGCTTCCAACAACGAAAGGCAACTTTCCAGCAGCGCGGTGTCTTGCTCAGAGGGGTAGTTGGCAAGGATAAGACGCTTGTAATGGACTAACGACTCCATGCACCCTGAAACAAACCGTCATCAGCTTCGTCATGGAATGACTACACGAGCCTCACATTTACTATCAGGTTGCTCGTCAAGTAGTTCTTGGATCACCCCTATCTCTCGCTCCAGTAGCTCCTTATCATGACCTGTCCGCGAGATGAGCAAACACGCGGCGTAGAAGACGGTTTCAACACACCCAAGCCAACAAGCCATCGATGGTACATCCACACGCTCTGATCGTCCGGGTCTGTATACATGGCGTTTCGTACTAGCTCAAACTCTACATGGCCACACGGAGGCAAACGTTGTTAGATGGTGTTTAACTTTATCTTGATTTTGGTTGAGACTAACGCACCCTTCTCTTTCGATTTGAGCGGATCTAACAGCCCTTTCTCCCACAAGGACGTGAAGACTTTCGATCGTTGATGCCACGCGCTGAAGTTTGAGAAATTGGACTCGATCTTCTTGAGCGTGTACGCAAGCTCGGATGATTCAGGCCTTGGAACTGGCATGTTAGCCAGTACGTATCGCCGGTAATTCCAAGCGTGGACTTCATTTGTGTCGGATGAGAACGGCGTTTATTTAGCGAGGGGTGAATGAATGAATGAAAAGACTGCGGATTTGGGGTGCTCACAGTTTCTGGAATCGGCGTTGAGCATTTTCTCCACTGCCTGGAGCTCTAGGTTCCAATACTGCTTCTTCCAGCCGACGACGTCGCCTTCTTCAGGAGTACCGGGGCCATTCGGTACGTGTTCAAGACACCAACAACGGTGATTCCATATCCAGTACACCTTGGGGTGAGCCTGGAGGAATTTCATCGTCAAAGCTAGATCATCGAATAGAAGGGCATTGATTTGTTCGGGTGCACTAAGATGAGTAGATAATAAATCAACAAGCAGGCCAATTGACGAATGTAATACGTACGCATCCTGAAACAAGCCATTGGTCAAGATGTTCCTCCGGTAATTCCAGATCGTGTAGAATTCTGGATTTACGGTCAACAGCTGCGTAGTGAGACCGAGGGCTTCTTTGCTCCAGTCTCGATCCTTCTTCTACTCGTTGTCGCGTGAGTTGGAATCAGGATGCGTGTGGCAGGGACGCACTCTTGCAAGGACATCATCAGTCAGCTTGAGCAAACCAGCTATCTTTGACTTTTCACGCTCCTTGCGAGCTTCGATAGCCTGTTGACTCTGTCGCTTGACGCCGTGCTAGAGAAATGGGGTATGGCACATCAACAAGATAAGGTTGGTTTGGTGAGCGAGACTAACCATGATGATGACAGCATCGAGTCGAGGGCGCTTTTGTGTCCCTGTCGCAAATAAAGCTCCGTCGCTCTGACTCTATCCCATACCACCACAAATCACCACTTCATAATGTCGGCGACACGTCCTGGATCATGGCTGCAGGGGAAAACAATAAGGAAAGGGTCCAATCTTTCAGCATCATCCCTGCGGTCGGCCTCCCATACACGCTCAACGACCCCTTCCGTGACCTCGACATCTGCCGCACCAACAAGTATCTTTCTCGGCGGAGGTGCTGGAGGAGGGGTGAAGGATCCGTCTGGCAGAGTGTCTGAATTCTCTGTGAGCTATTTGCTGCTGCTTCATTCTTTGTCTTGTCAGGCTTATGGATTTAAGACACTGACTGACGATGTGGAAGTAGTCCATGGACGACCAATGTCCTGTCTGCAAAAGTGATCGCTATCTGAACCCAAAACTACGCTTGCTCGTGAGTACTTGCTACCATAAAATGTGGGTTGACCCATCATGCACGAAATGGAACCGCATTTTGACTTGATTACTAGGTGTGAATCATGTATAGACCGCTTGTTCACCTTGGGCCCTGCACCATGTCCAGCACCCAACTGCACCAAAGTTCTGAGAAAACTAGCATTCATGCCACAAACCTTCGAAGATCTTGGCGTCGAGAAGGAGGTTGCTATCAGACGACGTGTTGCGAAAGAGTAAGACCCCTTAGTTGCCTTGATTGTTATGCGCTAATCGTTGAATTAAGATTCAACAAACGTCGTGATGATTTCATTGATTTACGGGCATACAATGACTACTTGGAGGAGGTTGAAGACATCAGTAAGAATTCTCATACACATATTCCACCCTTCAATATCTCATAATTACATTCATAGCTTTCAATCTCATACACGAGATCGACATTCCCCAAACAGAAGCTCGCATACTCAAATATCGCGAGGAAAACGCTGCTCTCATCGAGCTCAACATCCAACGTGACGAAGCATACGCTCAGGGATTGAAAGAACAAGAAGACGCTGATCGGAGAGAAAGGGAACACCGTGCCGCCGAACTCCGTCGTCAAGAAGAGGAAGAACGCGAAGAAAGGGAAAAAGAAAAGCGCGAGCTCATAGACAGGCTAGAAACGAGCGAAATGGACGCGAAGAAGGTCGTGGCGCGCTCTAGAGCCGAGGCACAGAAACGGTCGAACGCTAGGGCGGCTTCGTCAGGAAGCCTGAATGTCATCTCGGCGGCGGATACGACACGGGCGTTGAGATCGCGCGCCGCTCAAAATGCTATACCTGATCCACCGCATGTGCCCTTGCAGGATGACTATGACGCGTATGACAGGGCGTTTGTGATGAAGCCCGGTGGGTACGACGATATTATGAGCGAAGCCGTGCGTAGGGATAGGGAGGGTATCATGAGAGGAGGTGGTTACCGAGTTGAGGAGGCTTGGGAGCGCGCGCTTCGGTGCTCTGTGGCGGGATTAGATCTCTTACCACCTGGCTCGGATGTAGCGATGTCTGCATAGTCGTCAGGCAAGCCATTATTCATGTCTTTTTTGACAAGACAACGTGCCTTCAAGCTTCAGGCTTCCAGTACATCTACACCTCGAACCACATCCCGACTTGGTCATGAAGAGCAGGCTCAAAGGACTACGAGAATGAGTTGTACAACAGAGCATTAGCTATGTACTATCGTCGGCCTTGTATCCGAACTTTCTTTTTGGGTGGCGGTGGGGCTGGTTCATCTGCCTCGCTTTCCTCTGCCTCGTCTTCCTCTTCAGCTTCACTATCATCGCCATCAGATATTTCTTCGTCCTCGTCCCAGCCAGCCTCATCCTCATCCTCGTCCTCGATCTCCTCTTCCACATCGTCACCATTCTCTTCATCGTCGGACACATCAGCATCTTTACCACCCTGTAGCTTCTTTTTGCGTTGAACATTCCTCTCTTGTTCTTCCCTTCGCTGCTTCCTAAGCTTTTCTTTTGCCTCGTGCTCTGCCTTTAATGTTGCGGCCTCTTTCTTTGTTTTCTTAACTATGAACCAGAGGAGAAAGATCAGTATACACAATTTCTCATACCGAATGGATGACGCACCGAATTCATGGTATATGACGGCACCCTCTTTGCCTGGAACTCCCTCAGTTATTTTAATCAGCCTCAACTCCATTCTCGGTCCAACTTCACTCAACCGAACCGCCCTCCGTTGACCCTTCTTATTATTTCGGCCAACATAGTCATCCGCTAATGATATCGCGTCCCCGTCATCTCCAGCAGCCGATGATGCAGATGATGCAGCAGACTCGTATCCACCATCTTCAGCCCCAGGGGCTGGTTCCCCTCGTTTCCGAAGCAGAAAATCAGCGACATCTTTTTCGTTTCCTAGATCCAAGAAACCAGATGTCGACGAAGAGGATTGTTTTGTTGTTACGCCTTCGAGGACGCGTCGTACGCGTTTTGAGACGCCGTATGGTTTGACGGTGATGATGAAGTGTCGGATGTCGACGGTTCCACGATCTGCGTTGTAGTGTACTAGGACTACGCGGCGGGCGGAGGAGAGGGTGATGGTTTGTGGTGAGAGAGGTGGGAAGAGGGACTGGAAGGATTTCATGAGGAGAGGGATGTGAGGTGGCGTTGTTGGGGATGCTGGGGGAAAGGCAGCGAGTACTAGCTAGGATACCCCATGTCAGATATATTGACACTATGATTGCGATGTAGAGGACGTACGAGCGGCGGGCTGAGATATTCCATACCGATCCCCCGAGCATGGCGAGAGGTATGGAGAATATCCTTCATAAGACTATACCTCTCCACTCTAAAGCTGAGAGTAGGACCGGAAGATAAACGAACAAGTCGCATCGAAGGAGCGATAGGCGTCATCGTGAACGCAAGCAGATGGGTAACGTGAAGTGCAGGAGCCATTGTCAGGAAGTCTTTTAGTTTATTCCTATGTCGTTCCTATACAAAATTACTTTATCAATGAGCCCTCCTGTTGCTTCAGTTATAGATCGTTGAATATACGCACTCTCAGTCGACTGGCCGTGTTGGGTTCCATAACTTTTCGTAGATCCCTGACAAGTTGGGTCAATGAAGAGCCAACCTGCCCATGTTTGATAATGAAGGATTTGGGAGTTCCATCGTTTTCTGGGGCTGGCGCCTTTCCCTTGAGATGCGTCCTGTTCTTTCTTCTGCGTCCCATTATCGGCTGTGGTGGTGAATGAGTAACTGCAAGCTTCAAACTTCAAGGAGTTTTCGCAAATTTCTTGCACGTGGTAGAAGCTCCTAGGAGTCAAAGGGGCAGGGCATCGCAAGTGCTTATTTCTTTCCACCTTCCACCTCACCATGGCCGATACATCACGCCTGCTTGTCACAGAAGCCCATCTTGCTCTTGATGAAGTATGCACGTCGTCCTTGAAATCTGAATGTGCCTTCGATCTCTTCGCTAGGCTCGCAGACAGAAAGCTGACCGAACCAAAACCCTTGGCTCGCCCATCCAACTACCTGGAAAAGCTCTATTTATCATCGTGAAAGGCGGAGACGCGTGGGTCGCCGAAAATACACATATAGTAAGAAAGATAGACTTGGAGGTGAGCAACAGTTTTGACAACGGAGGACATCGACTCAGGTTGGCGTACGCGTCGCGTTCGACCGTACTAGTCGGGGAACACACTCCAAGTTTATCGCGGACACAATGGACCTGTCACTTCAATCGCTCTTTTCGAAGACGCGAATGGGAAGTACCTCGTTAGTGGATCATGGGACAAAGTCAGTTCATCCAACACATCAAGCCACTTTGTTCCTCACGCTCGGAAGTAGACCATCAAGATATGGAATACAAGCGTACGTTCTCTCCGATCTCTCCGCTGGCATTGACCGCCGCTAAGAAGCTGATAACACCACCAGGACAAGTCGCTCGTGTCTTCAACAGATGCACACTCTGATTTCGTCAAAGCACTCCATGTCATCCCATCTATCCAACTCTTGATATCAGCAGGTTCCGACAAAATTGTGCGTTTATGGTCTGTCATCAGATTTTTTTCTGTGTTGTTGTTCTTGTTTTAACTCATGCGTAGGGATCTGTCGAACGTCGGATCAGGCCAGCCATTATCTTGCGTGGGCACTATCTCATCACATACGAGACCAGTTGAGACCCTGGATGGACATGCCACATCTGCAAGCGGCGCAAATTTATATACCGCTGATACCATGGGCGTGATCAAGGTCTGGGAGTTAACCAAGGTGGATGGTCAACCCACTTCCTGGCGGGCCTCTCTGAAGACCGAGCTCAATCACCATCGAACAAGGATTAATGAATTACTTTACGGCAACGGGCATCTGTGGACTGGTACGTTAGACAGTTGGTGTCCGTGAATGATTACCGACTCTCAAAACTTCTTGCAGCCTCAGCTGATGAAACAGTCAAAGTAACATCGGACGCAATAATTCAAAACAGTGATGCATCTGTCGACGCGAAGCGCAAGCCTCCGCTCCCCCATCTCATTGAGCACCCCATGGCAGTACGATGCATGCTGCCGCTATCGATCACCGACCTTGGTGAACCGTACATTCTGACTGGATCGGGGGACGTTATCCGTGTATACGACATATCATCACCTGAAGAACCTGAGTTGATAAACGAGATGGACGCTCACTGGCATGATGTCACTGCGCTACGCCTATGGATGCGCAGATTCACGGGCGATGACCAAAAGGAGAGGATTGAACCCTGGGTGATCAGTGCCAGCTTGGATGGGACGATCCGCAAATGGCAATTAGCTGGTACGTGCTGTGTCCGTTGAAGGAATGTCCTTTTTGATGGTATTGATTCTCCAGAACTGATGAAACCTATTTCGAGTGTGCGTTCAGAGTCACAAACTCCGAAGGTCCAACAGAATGTGTCAAAGGATGAAACCCAATTTCAGATGTCGGAGGAAGAAGAGAGGGAACTCGCAGAGCTGATGGGCGAGTAGACATTTCTGGGTTAATTGCATTCACATGTCCTTCTCTACCTCCGCTTGTACTGAGCATGCTAATGAACCGCAGATCAAGGCCTCGATTTCGGATTGAAGTCCTGCGGTATCATCTGTGGTGCCCCACGAAGATAAATCCATTTCGTTTGCATTGATGGGGAATGTGGGCGCATGGGCATGATGAATAGTGACATTGGGCGATTGATGTGTAGGGGAGATGTCAATTGTGGTAGAGCAGTAAGACGGCCGAACTGCCCAGGCCCCATTTCCTTCAACACCGCATCGGTCACATCACGTGCTGCGATTACCCAATTACATGAGGCTGAGGACTTGGACTTTGTCATTTCAACCTTTTTTCCACCTCGAAGCGCGGTGCGCCAAACTCAAAAGAGAGACAGAGACTCTGAGCTTCTCCGTTTCGTTGCCAACCCTTTTTCTTCCTTCCCACTTCCTTCCCCCTTCCCGATGGACTCATCGCCAATTCTCCTCTCCTCATCGTCGCCAACGGTGTCCGCACCCATACGGACATCGCTCGTCATGGATATCTCGCACACACAGGGCTCACACTCCCTCTTGACACCGCCAATGTCTCCAGATCATACAGAAAAGCAACCCTCCGACTCAGCGCAGCCTGTTGATGGCGACAGTGCAATGGATGGGCCAGTGTCTCACATTCACAGCTCAGAACACCTGCCTGCATCGTCTGAATTCGCACCGCCCCCATCCGAGGGCGCGTCCACCGTTGATGAATGGCAAGAATTTGGCGAGATGTCGGTTGATCCCACAGAACCAGCCCCAGCCCCTCAGCCCCCTCTACGCTGCCTGGAGGACGAAAAAGTTCGCATGCAAAGGCCTGGGACGCTCAGATTGACAGATTTTGAGGTCAAGGGAACTTTAGGTTAGTCCCCCTCTCGTTTCAACGGTTAAAAATATCAAACTCATGCTCACTAGGCACCGGTACCTTTGGGCGAGTCTTGCTTGTCCGTCACCGATCACCACAGTCAGGGTTTTACGCCATGAAGGTCCTCCGAAAGTCAGAGATCGTCCGCCTACGTCAAGTTGAACACGTCAATGCGGAACGCTACATATTATCCCGCGTTCACCATCCATTCGTCGTCAGCCTCTTCGCCACCTTCCAAGACAGTCTCAACATCTACATGCTACTTTCCTACGTCCCTGGAGGTGAACTATTCACGCTTCTTCGTCGTGCACAACGCTTCACACCAGACGTCACACGATTCTACCTCGCTACCATCATTCTGGCTCTCAAATACCTCCATTCGTTCAACATCATTTACCGCGACTTGAAACCCGAAAACCTGCTTCTGGATTCGCGCGGGTACCTTCGCTTGACGGACTTTGGCTTTGCCAAAATAGTTGATGACCGTACTTGGACTCTCTGTGGCACGCCTGAGTATCTAGCCCCAGAAATCATTCAATCGGACGGACACGGCAAAGCAGCTGATTGGTGGGCATGCGGCATCCTCTGTTATGAGATGCTGGTGGGATATCCGCCGTTCTTTGACGAGTCGGCTTATGGCATATATGAGAAGATTCTGGCCGGCGTCATCCACTGGCCGCGATGGATGGACAGACTGTCAAAAGACTTGATCAAAGCGTTCTTGCATCCTGATCGTTCCAAACGGTTAGGAAATCTCATCGGTGGTCCCCAGGATGTCCTAGACCATCCATGGTTCAGAGGTGTAGATTGGGATGCCCTAGAGAGACGCGAAATCACTGTAAGAGCCAAAAATTAATTCATCGGCTTCTCGCTTCTCATATATCACTTTTAGGCTCCCATAATCCCTGTTACATCCTCCGCTGAGGACACGCGCAACTTTGTGCATCTTCCACCTCCAATACTCGAAGAGATGCCTGGGCTACTACGAGAGGAGTCGCCACCTCCCCTCGAACAACGTTTCGACCCCATCGCTTACCAATTCCTTGAATTCTAAAATGCCCCAGCAACCCGCCAACTCCTTACACTACGCTCAGCGGAGTTGCATTATTCTTTTTGGACCTAGACGTCTCCCATCTTGTCGTTGTCACTCTTTTGGCTGGTTTCCTTCCTCCTGTTCGGCTACCTATATTTATTCTCCCCAGACACTCTTGTACGTCCTTCCCTGCTATGTTTGGTTCAATTTACACTCAATTATATCACTACTACCCTCCGTAAATTCGATTTCTCGCGTTTTACGTACTGTATCCTTCCTTGCATTGCTACTCGAGCTTCTTGGAACCAATCCTCCTTTCATTCACACTCTCGCCAGCACACACGCCAGTCCGCTTATCTGATCCTTCACATACTTCAGAAACTTGTATATATATGTATATACCTTTTCTCTCTCCTTCCCCTTCGTTCTTGCCTGCTTATTTATCCTTTCTTGACCTTTTTGACCACGCTCTCGTTACCCATCTGCTCGATCTCGTTCGTTGCTGTAGCCTTTCACCTACCCCGGCGTCCACCCGTTTTGACTCGTCGTCGAGGAATGTCCGGGTCTTGCTTCGCCATCCCCGTGTATCTGTTATATCCCTATATATGTCTATATCATTATTGCCAATCGCTTCCTCAACCGAATTAGCTTCCAGGTGGTAGACCATTTGGTGCGCTACTCTAACTTGGGTCCCGCAGTAGTCATAGTAATCTCAGAAGGTGTTCGTTGAGACTAAACTCTTATGGACGCCGAGAAGATCATCTATCTATCACTGCTCGTCGCCATCCAAACGCATTAGTCACTAGTGCTACATCACATCCACGACGAATATGTGGTACCACTGGCAGGTAAACTAGGCCAACTAGGATAAAGCCGTTGCCTCCCATCCAGGAAAAAATGGGTCTTCATCTAACGTCCTCTCTTGCCAATCCTTGGGAACCCATCCTTTCTCCTCCTGCTCTTTAGCCCACAAATCGAGGGCTGGTAAGGCCTTATGCTTGATGTGATCAGTCCCTTTGTAATCGAGTATATTCCTCTTGCCTTCCCTCACGATTTTGGCCACTAGCTTCGGTATGTATGGCTCGTGACGGAATTGTGTCATGGGTGTGAAAAGAGCTTTGAAGTTAAACACGATGTACTTCGACTGGGGGAGACGGCGAAGAGTCTGCCAATCGACGCGCAGATGGATGTCCTCAACGCGGAGAGTAGGCGATTGGATTTCTCGAATTGCCCAACTAGGATCCCCTGGCTGGACGAACAAGGGTTGTCCAACTTCCAAGCCCCACGAACCGCGCTGAATAGGCTTGTCACAAGGGAGCTTGGAGAAGAATCTGTAATACCAATATGTGAGTTTATGCCTACTGAGAAGTGCCACAAGATGCAGACCTATCGATGGAGCGTTTAATTTTGTCGTAGTCCGGTACAGCGCCATGAATCTCATGCATAGGCTTTCCGATCTTCTCAGCGACGTTCCAGCCCATAGCAGAGCAAGCAACCCCAGCACGCATATAATAGAACCCGGTCTTCTCGTCGAGAGATGTCAACAAGAAGTCTTCTGGAACGTGTTCCAATAAAAAAACCAACGGTTCAATCTCTTCGACATTGCAAATTATATCGAGGATCTTGTTTTCAAACCGTCCCGAATCCTCGTCAAATATGAATTGATTCGGATACCGGGCACATAGGAATTGGATGACCATAAGCATGAGCTCCTTGCAAGCGGCCTCATGACCGGGTAAACATTGCAAGACTTTGGCACCATGCTCCTTGTAGAGCTTGGTGCGCTGAGCTACTCGTTCCCTGTACGTAGATTCAAGTTCAAGCCACCAATCAGGTTCGAACTTCTTGAGCGCTGTGAGAACAAGTTAGCCTGAAAGGGGTAGTGTCAAGGGGAAATATACCCATGGTTTGATGATATTGCCAGCGAAAGGGCCTGTAAGGTCTAGGCTTCGCATTATCGATGTTGAATTGCCTGAGTGGACTGGGTGGGGATACCCCAGAAAGCTTGAAAAAATCGGGAGCCCGTTTGCGAAAAGGTGGAATCCATTTACCCCTGTTACTATAGGAGACCCATAGCAGGAGACCAAACACGACCACAATGCCAGAAGAGACGATGGCAAGCATTGGGAGAACTCAGTGGGATAGAAAGAATGTGGAAAGTGAAAAATCAGGGTGCCTTGGGAAAATGGCTCGCTCTAAGCGAAGTGGAGCGTGCATTCAGATGAACTCCCACACCCAACATATGTACATAAAGATAAGGGTACACTAATACTAATCTTCATCGTCCGATATCTGGATTTCGTCCGCGTTCGCGATCTGTGGAGCAGATGTTGATTGAGCATCGCTTTCTGGAGGTGGTAGAGCAGTCTTCTTCGCTGCAACGAAGGCAGGTCCGCCTGCAGCTTGCTTCTCCGCCGCAGCCATGGCGTCCTGATCTGCGTCATCGTCGTCGACATCACCATTAGCCGCTCCTTCCCTAGCTGCCATGGTCTGTGCGGCAAGATAACTGGCCTCCGTGTTGAACTGTGCCTGCACACTACGTTTGATACGCAACATCTCCCTGAACGTATCTTCCGACCCAGTCTCGATTTCAAAGTTGTTCCATTCCGACCAGAACTTGGGGTTAGTGCGCGGGTCGCAGAATTGAGAGGCGTGAGCATAAATGGCACGGGCGCGATCGATTTCGCCCAGTTTGCGTTCGAGGCCAGCGAACCTGAGACACATTTCCGCTGTCTGCCTGTCAGGGAGAACTAGTGATAGGTAACCGTCAGATGACGAAGGTAGGGAGATGAATTCAACGAGCCTTCGAGAGCACGTTCATAGATAGGACGAGTTGCTGGCAGCCCATAGTTGGCCGTGGCCTTGGCAATGTAGATGGAGAACATCTTGGAAAGTGGATGAGCATGCATAATACTAATGTCAATGGTGAAACTAATACCTCGAATTTGTCCTCATCGACAACCACTTGTGTCGCTCGTTCTAGAATGGACATTGAGCGTTTCGCAAGACCGTGATCTTCTTCAAGCTTCGAGTACATCAGGAACAACGGTTTGCAGTTCTTCGCAGGGCATTTCTCAAGAGCTTGTTCGAAGAGGTCCCGAGCACGTTCGAGTTTCGAGCCACCCTGGGGGAAAGTGAGTTAACCAAGCATTGGGCGATATCCTCGTAATACACCCACATATCGTTTGACGAACTTAGCGAGGTAGATATTCCAGAGCTCGAAGGATACAGGGAACGTAAACAATTCGACACCCCGTTCATAAACCTAAGGACAGGAAAGGGTAAATACACGAGTCCCGTAAAAGGGTGAGCCGAATAACGCCCACCTTGAAGCTTTCTTCGAAGTAATTATTCTCCTCCAAGAAAGCGGCGTAATTAACGATGATTTGAGCATTGGCTATTCGTAGCTCGAGGATCTTGTCATACACCGACTTGGTGGTCTCCACAGTCCCGATCGATTCCTCGAGGTCAACATAGAACGACCATAGCTTGAGAGACTTGAACAACCGTGCTTGAACGGGGAGCGACTGAAACAAACGGTGAGTAGGTGGGCAAAACTTGGGTAAACAGGACATACATGGTCGTGGTAGTTAATCTTGGTGTTCTTCGGCACAGCAGTGGCACGTTGCATGACACGAATGGCTTCGTCATAATTCCTAGACCAAGTTGAGCAAAAGGAATCTATCCATAGAAAGCGAGTACGTACTCCTGTCGAAGCTCCATCTCCGACCATTCACACCAAACCTCCGCAAGGTCTTCAACCGTTTTGAAATTGACCTTGGTGGCCTTTTCTAGAATTTTGCGGGCACTGTCTAGGTCAGATTCCGCACTTTTGGTGACACCACCGTCTTCGTAGAAGCGGGCGAAGTTGATGTACAAATGATGGAAGTTGGCCGTTGCCTTTCGAGCATTCACCGTTTCCAAGGCCCTCGTGTATGTCTCGGCCACCTAGCATGTATTAGTTAGCGTGATAATTCCAGAAACATAGGGAAGGCAAACTGACCTTTTCATCATCTTCACCCCAGAGAGCGACTCGTTTCTCCCATTCTTGAACATCGTTGGGATTCCTTCTCAGTAAAACATCGTTCACTAAGAACGGTCGTCGATCCATCAAGTCCTCAAACTCCTTCATCTTTACATCCAACTCGCGTTGTGTATCAGCGGCTTCCTCCTCATCCTCTTCATCCTCCAAGCTCTCCATCATCGCCGTCATCAACGATTCGCAGAACTCTGAGTAGGCTTCAAATATCTGTGTGAAGTCTCTGATAGTCAGTACGCTTTTGAGGCCACTTTCAAAGGTCTCCTTGGCGCGATCGAACTCGGCCCGTTTAATCCAATACGTAGCCAGGCCAGTCCACAGGCGACCTGCTTGATCCTTGTACACTTCGAGCCCGTCTTTCAAGATAATTCGTTCGATGTTAAGCTTCCTCGAACTCAATGGGTCCTCGTCCTCGTCGTATGGTGATCCAGGCTTCCCGTCACTGGTGACAGGGATAGCAGGACCGGCGAGTCGCATCAATTTGCCGTCCTTAGACACGGGCTCAGCGCTCGCAGAAGCTTCAGCCTCGGCATCCCGCTCAGCTTTTTCAATAACATCATTGGACTCTTTCGTTTCATCCACGTCCAGACCCACATCGTCCGAGAACTTTTCAACGACGTCGATAAAGTCCCCCAGCAGTTGGTAAGGACTTTTGCCTTCGGGACTGGTGTATTCCCCTCGTGCGGCCTTCCGGGCTAATGACAAGAGCAGTTTAGCTGCTTCCAGCGGCCGTGGTGTCGAGCTGATTGGATTGAGGAGAATGTTGGTGAATCGTTCGGTTATTGAGGGATCAATGGCGAGATATCGACGGTAGATGGCCACGGTGGTTGCGCCGCCCTTGCTTTCGGCCCAAAGAAGGTAGCGAACCCAGATACGCGAGTGCAGCGAGGGGGCGAGGGTACGAAGAGCTCTGTCGTATGTCCGACGCGCATGAGTGTGTGATAGTTGAGGGGGGCACTTTGGGTGGTTGAATATTGAAAGGTACATCAGCCATAGTCGCGGTAGCTGTGGGATTGCAATTAGAAACAAGTTCATTACGAACGTTGTACAGTCAACGCACCTGCGGAATCCACATCAAAGCGCGTTCAAACGTCGATATTAGCGACTTCCACTCCTCCCAACCAATGATTCCATCCAGTCCACCTTCCCATTCCTCCAAGTCATCTTTCTCGTCCTCCAAAGCATCCTTCATCTCGGGGAACTTTTTCTTTCCCCCCGCGCGTTTCTTAATCACAGGCTTTCCGAGCACGAAGGACATGCGTAGCTGCAGGTATGACTTCCACAGCTTGAATGAACCAGCGAAGTTTACCAGAGCTGCTTCGTAGAGGTATGTCAACCGTTGAAGCGAGGCACGAGCTAGAGGAGTAGCAAGAGGTCCCAAGAGCAAAGCGACCGCAGAAGGTGTTTCAGAGGACCTCTCTAGCTTCTGTTGTGTGCTGAACTCTTCTCGTACGGCGTGAATGACAGACCACCATGTTCTGAAAGATGTCGGATTCCGCAAGAGATCTTCCTCTCTGTGCAAGTCCTTGACAGAAATGAGGTCGGGGTGTGTTATTGGGTTTGGAGTTGGGTATGTYAGCGGGAAGAGTGCTTGAAGAGACGCGATTGAGGTCGATTTCTCCGCGACCGAAGGCATTTTGTGGATGGGTTGTGGATGAGTTGAGGGGAAAGCCTGGGTGTCAGGGCGTCTAACTGTACAAGCGCTCATCCCTGAAAGCCAATCAAGGAGTTAGGAGTCTAGCTCTCCRTGCNNNNAGNANNNGAGTTTGCAGGCAGCCACACAAAGAACGAAAAATTCATTAGGATAATACGAGTAATGGGGTACCATATAAGTACGGTATTAAAAGCCTGACACTGAATGGAAAGGAAGAGAAGGAGAGAATTCGAAGTAAAAAGTGAAACCACCTCCCAGCCTTACCATCTTACCATCTACAATTGGGGGTKCCAGGACTGAAATACGTAGCTTCAACGGCCCAAGAGARTGAAAACGAATAACACACTCGGTCTATAGGGGTTTTGCAGAGCAAAGAATAAAGTTACTTCGTCCAATAACCTCTTTGGCATCTCTCCCAGATTCACAGCGGTCAGAATCAGTCCTACTCCTACGTCCCCCTCTGGGRAGGATACACTTTGGGCGGGAGTCAAGCTGAGAGTCAAGCTGAGAGACCATGAGAAAGCAACGAGCTCTCCTAGTTCCCCGCCACCACGCCGGACRSAGAGCAAGCGATGACGATTCAAGAGGGCCACCCGAAAAYGCGAGGGCAGGGACACGCGTACAGAGCCCAGCCGTGACAACTAGTACCACTCAAGTACCACTGGGCTTCAGGTATTCAAAYGTWCATCGTACATCGTTCGTGCGAGTACATGGTCATCACGTAGCAATGAWAATGCTNCCCCTCGTCGCYCTTCCTTCCTCAATGGAAGTCCTCTATGGTACGCTTCAAGGTGCCCTCATGGTYTGTGTGTCAGTCGTAAACGAGCGTCGAGTACTAAGTAAAGTTACCRTTGATGGTCAATGTATCMAAGGCACGTTAATGCAAAGCTAATGTCGGGAGCCCGTTGTGTTGAGCAACNNNNATAACAAGAGGCCATGGTATCGTCACATTCTACGTTCAACGCTTGCACTACCTGCNTTTTCGGTAGCTTCATGTGAGAGATCAGAGGGCCTCTGGTGTCATCCGAGAAGCCTAACGGCATAATCCGATGGTCTATRTGGGTAGGANNGGGTTCCGGT
>JAPEVF010000109.1:0-80635 GCA_029747585.1 Pleurotus djamor | reverse complement strand
ATAGATACCGGGAACCTACCCCTGCACGRACGGTATATATCATTCACCGAGATGATGATCTCATCCGTTTGCACTTTGTCGTGTTATCTGCTTTTAATATTCCCGTGCGGCGGTCTAGCGTATATCGCGCCTGATAATGACAGCTCGTCCAGTCAGTGATCATCTYCTGAATYCTAAGGGGAAAGTGYGTCTTCGGTCGGTCGAGCTAGTCTCCGTCTGACACTTYCTGCAYCACAGTTTTTCTCTGTGATCGCCGAGTTATCRAGATCTACTACGCTATGCTTTYCTATCATAACCTATTTCAGCCGCCGTGGAGGCTACRRATTTTCGGTAGCCATGNCNNAAAGAANCCAACTTGTGTGAATGTTGTTGGTCCTTGGGTGCCATGTTTCGTCGGGAGTTGATGGGAGCCGTTCTCATTTTTCACGGAAGCTGAAGAATCTTACTTCTTGATACCTCAGAGGTACGGTGGATGCCGTAAAAGTCGTAAGTATCTACATCATGTTTTATTGCGAGCGACCTATGCATTGAATATAGCCTTGTCTTCCAGGAGGCATTGAGATGCGATCGGCGTGAGTACGTATACTTTATGACCCAAATTCACTTTACCAGAAAGTTGGAAGAAGACTGGGTTTATATCCATGTATGGTCATCCTCGCAGCTTCGTCATGAGCATACCATCTCGCTGGGTTGATACACCCAGAACCGTGTCCTCGGCCGCTCTGATGCTAAGTTGAAATAGGGAGAAGGGGGTTAGCTAAGTGGAAACATAACGAAAGAACTAGAAGTCTAGAAGCGTACGGGGAGTCCAGCTACCTTCATGTTCACTTCCGGTGATCAAGACTGATCAAGCGCGAAGTTCTCGAGCCCCCTGTGAGTAGATAGGAGGGAGTCACGCACGTCACCACGTCACTATTCCTTGTCAAGTCACGATTATTTGTTTTCTTCTTGTTCCTTTCTTGTTCCTATCCCGATGTTCGCCCAAATGGAAAGTCAAATGCAAGTCCCCGTCCTCGTCGCCCCCCGACCAGTTCGTCTGTCTACGGCGCCGTCTGCTTGGCTGCTTCACTCTAGAAGAGTGGTAGACCAAGCGGAACCGACTGTTGCACCGGCCAGGACTCCCTCGGTGGAGCAACCTTCCGCATCGACGTCCCCGTTGCTCTCTCATCCGAGCGTGGGGGACTCCTCTGCAGCGCTGGAGGAGTTTCTGTCGATTCTGAGGCCATCTGCTGCGTCGCCCAACATCTTCAGCAACGGCCGACGACCCCCGGCCCAGCTTTCCTTCAATGTCAACTACAAACGCTCGCTCACCATGTCTTCTCATTCCCCCAAATCCCCATCGCTCGAGAATTTTGTGTACAATGCCCCTCGAACCCCCTCGGCAGAGTCCAATATCCTTATCGCGGACGATCCGCTCCTTGGCAATAATCAGTTCATAAGGTCCGCCGTGTTGTGTGAGTAATCTGCATTTCTACCCTGCTGCCCGATGAACTGACAAGACGATGTAGCCTCACCGATCTCACGTACGAACACACGAAACCCATTCCAACGACATCCTTCCTACGAAATCCCCGCCTTTTTGTCCCCCTCTGTTACCCCCGCTTCCCCAGCTTTATCGTTGTCATCGACCCCCTCGACCCCCTCGACCCCTCCCCGTGCCATCCTACCAGCACCTGCCATCTTAGCTGACACATCTACGACTACCCCTCCTCCAGCATCGCTTTGGCACACGGTGCAACAAGATCATCATCATCACCAGCTTATTCACACCCCCTTATCTCCATCCAGTGTGCCGTTGCCGCTGCCGACCCCGGATGAGGTTTTAGCCTTTGCCAGCGTCGCTGCTTCGTCTGTATAGACGATTGGACTAGAACCATCCGTCAAGAGCTTCTCGCTGCTTCATCAACGTCTGTCGTTACCGATCCCCCATGACTATATACATTAACACCCGGTTGACCGTGTTTCTTACCTTACCGTCCTCGAAATCTATACCCCCTCTTTCCCCCCTTCTCCCATGTTATCTAGCTCTTGAACTGTATCTTTTACATATCTCTCGCTCACCTTTCCTTGGTATTTTTGACGCTTCCTTACAAGATGCTTGGCCGCGTGCAAACACCAGTTGCATGTCACGTATATATACATTACAATCGTCTGTATGATATCGCTGTTTCTTACCGTTCCTTTTAACTACCTACATCCGTATTTACCAGTCTCTGCTCCCTGGTTTGCTCACGAGTTCTTGGTTCTAGTATCTACCTATTTATCTGTAGTCTCATATGCCCCCATGTGTTTCTTGCGGTTTCATCGCCGATTTATATATTTGGGTTCCTCATATAGAGCATGGAAGTAGTACTGAGGCATGGCTTGGACTTGGTGACTAACAACGCACTGGGTAATTGCCCGCTCTTGAGAGTACACAGCTAAGAGAGAAGGTCGATCAGAGAACCCCTTTTGTACTTGGTACATCGTCTCCGCCCGTTCGCTCGATAGCCTGTCGAATAGCAAGTGCAAGAGCTTTGAACGCGGATTCCGACCTTGATCAAGAAACACCTATCAGCTCTCCAACACAAAGATGTGAGGAGAAGGGAGTTACTTGTGATGATCGTTCTCCCCTCGGATGACATCGACGTGTAGTGTTACACCTGCCGCTATGGCGAAGGAGTAGAATATGTGGGGAATCATTTCGGTAGATAGATCGCCAATTTTTTCGCGTTTTAGAGAGAGGTCGGTCACGCAGTAGGGGCGTGAACAAATGTCGATCACTGCGCGAGAGAGGGCCTGTGAAATAAGGAAGACTGTAGTTAGTTCGTGTGTTATGTTAACAATGGGAGAAGGGGGATTAAGAACCTCATCTAACGGCGCGAATCCAGTGCCGTATCGTCGAATCCCTCGGACTTCTCCCAAGGCTTGTTTAAACGCTGTACCAAGAGCTATAGCGCTGTCCTGTGTAAAGATTCATTTAGTTACTTATGCTCATAGAAACTGCGTGGATGAGATACTTATCTGCTGTGTGATGATCGTCTATCCATAAATCGCCTTTGCACTTCATGGTCAAGGACATTCCACCGTGTTTTGCTAGAGCGGTGTACATCTGGAGCCAGCCAATCGAATGGTCCAGATATTCGATGAGTTATATAGGGAACGTATGATGGTGGTGGTCTAGTACTTACATGGTCTAGAAAGCCGATGCCTGTGGAAACATCTATAGTTTGGACTTTCTGAGGGGACTGGCCGTCCAGGTCCAAGGTGACCTCAATCTGCGTTTCATTGGTTTTTCGAGAGATGCTTGCGGTTCGAGTAGTTGAAGACATCGTCAGCAGAGTGGGTCGTGGATGAGGAAGTGCAAGGAAATGAAGATTAGATAGGGACCCGGACGGGAAGGTCGATAAACAGGGATAAACAACGGCGGGCACCCCGGATTGAGGAAATTTCGGGATGTCGAGGTAGCAAGTTACACACAACGTCGAACGGTTCGTCGTCATCATCGGGACCAACGACGACAACCAACAACGATGACGCTTTCCCGACGCGTACTCGTTCATTCAACCAGGTCCTCAACGTCGCGTCTGGCACCCATTGGGTCATCATATGCATCTGCTTATTCGACCTGTTCATTGCGTTACCGTGCACTGCTCCCGCGGTATGGTGACGATGCTGTAGTCGGCTCAGCGACGAGGAGACGAGTTCTAAATTCCAACCTTTCTTCAACATCAACACGCTCAATATCAATATTCAACCTCTTCAAACGGTCCCCCGATAAAAAGAACCAACAAAACGGTGATAAATTCCAACCACCAAAGCCTGTGCTTTCAGAGGATGATCTCTTCCACGAATTCTCAAAATCCCCGTTCCAGGCGGTGAGGTCGAGGGGACAGGCGATCCAAGAGCTGGCACCATGTCCAGTTTGCTCTTCTTCGACTTCCGCCTCGTCCACCTCAGATTCGACTTCGGAGGGTGACATTGAAAACTCACATATCCATGACTCTGTACACTCCCATACGCATGCTTCACCTCGGACAGTTAAATTCGAATGTCCGGATTGTGGATGGCCGACACATTGCTCGGAGGAACATTGGTTGCAGGATAGGGAAGAGCATAGGAAATATTGTACGAGGCTGAGGGAGGCTAATGAGGATGAACATGACTTGAGAAGTGGGAGAAGGTTTAGGGAGTTTGAGCTGCCTGGTGAGTTCAAGCTCTCTATCCCGTCGCTTCGTTTGGGCAGTTTCTGTGCAAATGAACGCGTTACCAACTCCGAACAATTCACTTACTTACCTATCTTCTTTCTAACAGGTCCCCAAGGCTACGAAGAAGCTATTTCCTTTGCTAACTGGGATTTATTCTGGTATACCCGAGGGTACCCGTCGATGGACACGGAACGCTCGAGAAGACATGCTAGTAAATTGCTGACATACCCAATCACCATCGGGGGTGCTCTACATCAATTCAGTGGTCTTACTTTAAACAATCAACGGCTTACACCCGAGGGTAGTCGTTCGTTGGCTGGTAAGTCATCCCCCAACTACATTGACAAGCATGCGTATTAGACATTGACCGGATCCTCTCACCAATTAGCTCTTCGCACAACGCTCCATGTCCCTACTGGAACTCCAGAAACAGAAGAAAACGCTGTTGGCAAACCTCAAGTGAGGATATTCATCCTTGGTGCCAGAGCCGAATCTTCGCTTCCTCCGCACGTTTGGGAACAGCTTACGCTTTTGTTCCCTTCGACACATTTCCATTTGTTCTTCATTGGACCCCAGGTTTCGTTGCCAAAACCAGCTAAAGCACAGGGTAGCGGTAGCGCGACCTCAGCGACTACATCACAGGAGAAACCCGATGCTTCCATAAATGACGCCCCAAGTGCCTCAGCAAGTGAGGAACCCGCCGCCACCACAGACGTCGTTGAAAAAGCCCAAACATCTTACACGCCGAATGTCTACCAACCTCCCACTCCCGCTCCAATCGAACGTCTCAAACACACTCGCGAATCCATCGCACGCTATGGTCTCCCATCTTATACAATCCCTTACACATCCCAACTCACCATAACTGGCATCCAAGCCAACTACGCCGAAGCCCACGCTCAATTCGCTGATTCATTAGACCCATACTCGGATTGTTTCTTCATGTTCTCGCCAGGCTTTGGTTTCCCCTCCACCGAACCCGACTCGGTGGACGAACACACTGGCGAGCCGCTCCTTCAAATCGCATCACCAACGGAGTGGGGACCCGTAATGCCGATGCTGCTTGCTAGCAAATGCTCGATCTTCGTCACGGGTTTCTCGCCTGCCGATGTAGAGAGAGATGTCAAGTCACTGGCGAAAGCGAAGGATGTTGCGGGCGAGTTTGATTGGGTTATTACGCCGGGACCTAATGTGTTTGGGAGTGAAAAGTGGGAGGTGGCGGATTTCGACCCGAGAGTTATGGTTAAGACGAATTGGGGGATTTGGGCGATTAGAGGAAAGAGCAGAGATATTAGAGAGAGGAGTGGGTTTAGTTTGTTTGCGTAAGACTTGGGAGCTTGCTATGAAAAGTCAAGAGATTTTATAGGGAAGTAACTGGGAATAATATCAATAAGGATACGACGCAAGGCTGAGACAGGGTATTAGATGGTATAATGAACGATAACGATGCATCGGCCTCTTATTGAATAGCACATGATGCGGTACATCCAAGGGCCGTTTCCGTTTCTTGCGTGACGAGTGAAAGAACAGGGATATCGGTTGGTATATTTTTCCAAGACGTGAGTACCGGTTTCGGCATTACATACTCGACGACACTTGCGCCGACCTTGAGGGTAGACCAAACACCACCCAAAGCATCCAAAAACGTCTCTTTACTTTCGCCGGAGAAGTCAAGGGTGGCTTCAGTGATCTCAAGCGTTTGTAAGCAGGGGAATATTCTGGGTATCTGACGAGGAAGACCGTGGAGGAGGATAGAGGGTATTGAGGCAAAATCACCGATATATCTTGTCAGTGTGAGTGTCTTGACTCGTCGGAAAGCATGTCGCTCGTTGAATCTAGGTGGTGGACGGTCTCCGAGACCTAAAAGGCATCTTATCGTCGGTGTACCTTGAATTGTGAAGCAATCCAATTCCTTGGATACACGACATGATGCCAGAGTATCCCAGAATAGCTGGGCAGACGTCGTTGATGAGACAGTTCGGTTGGTGATGATTAAATCACGAAGACTAGGGAGAGCATAAGGGTTTTGGAAGAACCAAGTCGCCAACTCGATCTCGGTGTCCAGACGGTTCAAGTCAGGAACCATGGGTTCCCCGCAGTGGGGACCGTCTCCGATGGGTATTTCTGAGGACGTGGGTGATGTCAAGAGGGTGAGGAAATGTAGCTTCTTGTGGCGACAGAGGAATGAATATAAGGCCTCCGTTGGACGGGGACTTATGGCGGGATAGTGTGATATGAAACAATACTGGAGATTAGGGAAATGGATGTAATCGATCGGCGTGAGGCAGGAGCCATAGCGGTCATCCAATCGGACCTCGTTGACGGACGAGAGGTTTTGTAACGCAAGAAATGGTAGGTAGAGGACTTCTCCTGGAAGGTGGAAACTGAGTGTTTCGACTCTTGACCAACTGATAGACCGCTGTGCTTCAAGCCATGGCAAGGGGAATCGAGTGTGGTTGGAAAGGTCCAGTTTGTACCCAGGCATGGACAAATGGATGATAACGCACGATTGGGCGGCCACTCGAAGTAAATCTGTAAATGCCTCGAGCCATTTTGCGAGACATTCGGGATCAACGTCTGATAACTGTAGGGCGTTAGGCGGATATAAATTGATGGAATCGGCTGCCTTGTGTTTAGGTGGTTCGATTGGTATGGAAAATTGGAAACCTAGCCCCGATATAGCCTTGGGTTTGCGTAACATCCGTGCATAGGTATTGAGTTGATCGACGACCCTGTCCACGCTGACCTTTGCAAACTTTGAAGGGGGTCCAGGTAAATTGCAGTGGATCGAGTAGTACGCTGTGTCGCCGCGTATGACAGAAGCATTGGCTAACACGTATAACGGCAGGCCAAAGTAAACCTCCGGAAAATCGATTCGACGGTCTGTTTTATCCAGTCCCCATCGGTGGATACATATGGGCGCGCAGATGCTTCGAAAGTACTGGCAGGTTGCGGACAACGCACGAAGGTCTTCGACATCAAGTAAGTCGATGAGAATGAAGAGGAGTTCTGCCGGAAGGTTGGAAATGTGCATTATCAGGTTTCCTTGGCATTGCACAAGTAAGGCGCCGTGCCGCAGATATGTCTGGTGAGAGCTCACCGCTAACTTCTTATGCTTAACTTTGGTTTGGTGGGCAAGCTAGGCCTTTGAGGCTGGTGGTGGCAATGGTTACCGGGATGATGACGAGGTCAGGGACATGATTTTTATGACCCTGAGGCACAGGCACCTACCACTCACAAGGTCAAACGGCGTGTATTTTCATGCATACGGAAAATGAAGGCGATATATCACTAATCATAGACGGTCTGAATTCAATCGGAGCCCCAGAAGATACACTGCTTTCGTCGATGAGGGTTGAGCTTGAGTACACGATTCATTACCGCTTCAAAAGCATTGTAATCAAGAAGGATTGACACTCACCTTTGCCTTGGCCGAGCAGTTGAAAGCCTTCGCGAATTCGGGGATGTTAGAAACTGTACCTTCCACGCGATACCTAGGAGGGGAATGGGGATCAGTGCGGAGGTGTTCAATCTAGGTAGTTGGTGGTTCGATAAAGTTGAGTGTGTTGGTATAGAATCAGACAACGAGTTTAGGCAAGACCTTCAACTTACCGCTGTAGCTGTATTCATCGTCCGCGCCCAGATGCGGGCGAAGGAGATGAAGAATAGTTGTTCCCTGGAAACGAGACGTGCAACTTGAGATTGAAACCACGAATATTGGTTTGATCGACGAACCTTGTATAGTTTAAGCCAGGAAGTAGTTTCTCCTTTCCGGAATTAAGTGACTCAGGGTACTGAGCTTTCCAAGCACGATAGCTTTGAATTAAACCGGAATCACCGATGTTCTCGCCTGATGTCCTACGGTGAAAGGCAACATCAATTGAACAAGTCTCTGTGAAGTTAGGGGGGTAGCTTACAGGTTCCCCTAAAAGAATTGCGCTCGTGTCAACGCAAAGGTACTTCTGAGGATGCAGCACATGTCATACATTGATGTGCATTTGACCGCCGCGACCATCGTCGATAGTGTACGCTGCATAACAGATTCCGATTACAGATACAAACAAACTTTGAGGCGCTGCGCACCGGAATATTGCTTGAACACGCAATCTTGCTTGGCTTGAAATCCGTCACTGGTCTCGTTCGTCCACCACTCTTTGAGTCTTCCTTGTTGGTTGTACATTCGACCGGCGGAGTCAAAGGCATGCTAAAAACCCGGATACACTTCAGCACGGGCAAAGGCTGATTCAACAGGATGTCTTGACCGTGAGTTCGTGGGCGGCAATGAATCCAAATGCGCCGTAATACATATACGCGGGCCTTCGACAAGGTCAGTCACTAACAATAACAAGAAGATCACCTGGAAGGGCTAACCAATGGGATGAGAAAAAAGGAGGCTGGAGAATACCAGCTGGCAGCACGATCTATTCAAGCAAATGTACAGATCAACAACTGGAAGGGAGGATAGAGCACGCACTTTATTAGCAGGAGCTCTGAAAAACGCATCCGCCGTCGACGGAAACATCATTTCCCAAGCCTCCATGTCGCGCATTTTCCCTAACTTCGCCCACTTTTTGTTCTCCTCGCTGGCACTGGCGGCGGAAGTAAGCAAGGGAAAATGTCCATGAAGCCAGGTACTTACGAGGCGTTGAGCATATTTCCAAAGAAGTTTGTAGAGAGGATATCGACAAGGGAGTAATATTGAATCAAAGACATAGGATCGCGGGTATCGGGAGAGAAAGGATAGCCAACTTTGACACGAGTTCGAATAACACTGGCCTAGTAAGTAATTGCGGCATGAGACTTGTACACATGCATGCATTCACCAATCACTAACCTTCTCTGCAGCGGCCTGCGCAGATGTGCTATCCATCCAGTCAATATTATTCAGAGATAATTTGAAGGCCTCGACGATGTCTAGTTAGAAATTAGTTTGATACTCAAGGTCCAACAAGAGAACAGACGAACTAGTCACCACATTCATGGCCTGTTCCCGCGAGTCCTCACTGAACGTCTGGTTGACGAAATATCTCCCTGTTGCAAAACCAAGCGCCGACTCGACGGTGGTCGTGCAATATTGACTTCGGTCGTCTGCGACGCCTTCCTTCAGTCCAGAAAGTAGTTCAAGAAGTCTTCTTTGAGATTTCCAGGCTTTCGTTTCTGTGCCTAGGTATGGCGAGAGTTCCAATGCTGCACGGGTGATCAGGTAAGCCTCAACCGTAGAGGCGGATGTCGAGTTGAGGATCCCAGACAACGCCTTCAAGTACGCCGGGTGTGTGACAATCACTTTTGGAGGGATGACATGAGGGAGGAAAGCAGAGAGATAATCTTTGAGGTTAACCTGGGGAATTGCATTGATTAAGTCGGTGAGGGGCATTGGATTATACTTCGCACGAGGGTCGTGATACAAGATATCGTCGAGGTCATAGTTGAGACTTGCATTTGCTAGCTGCGTTTCGAATTCCACGACGCTTTGGGCCAGTTGCTTGGTGGATTTCGGCAGCTTACCAGGCGGCTTCCAAGGCCAGTAGGGAAGCACAGCGTCTGAATTGGTGAGAAAAGAAGCCTTCCTAGAGGGTACTACTTCCTGTTCGGTGAGGGCGGACAAGAGGTTTTCGATGACATCTTGGTATACCGTGGTAACATGACGCTCCTTGTAGTACTCCTGAAGGAAAGTGCGATTCGTCAAGAAGGAGAATGAGAGGCATGACACGGGGCTAACACACCATGGAGGGCAGACCAAATCTCGGTTGATTGAACCATAAAGTCATAAAGTTGGGGTCAACACCAACGTCGCCTTCGACATCGAATGAAAACAATCCTCCTATACCTACAGTGAAAGTTAGGAGAATGAAAGAGATGAAATTGGAAGCCACTCACCAATTGAATGAAGGTACGATAGAGCATCCGTAAGCCCTCTAAGTGTGTCTTGAGACGATAATTCCTCGAAGAGATGCCCCCTGAATGTCCCAGAAAATCGATCATGAATACTTCGAACGACTTTGAGCAAGGGTGCGACACCAATTTCATTTAGAGCCCTTTCGTCCATGCAAGAAGTATACAGATTTGTGAGCTTCTCCATCAGCCGCTCATCAGGGGATAAAGTTTCAGAACGCGCCAGTCTGCCCTTTGTCTCAAGGATTTTCTGTATGACTTGATGATTTTTCCGTGACAGCGCTTCAAAACGTCCGTATGAGCTCATGTAAGGTGGGAGGGGATGATCATCTATCCAACCACCGTCTGGGATATCATGAGAGAAATCCAATGTCCTTCAGAAGATAGGTGGCCTACTAGCGAAATCATAGAAATTTTCACAAGGGTCTTGCGATGTGTCCAAAGAGGAGATGATGGAGGCAGAAAGTAGGATGCATTCTGGAGTCCCACAAGGTGCCTAAGGAAACAAGGTTAGCAAAATGACATGGCTGACGAAACACAGGTTCACTGCACCGACACTTGTAGGTGGGGGACTCGGAAGTGGGCTGGGTACAGATGTGGGCTGAATGATGGTACTCGTTGTAGTGGTGGGTAAGGTAGTGGTGGTGACTATGACTGTCATGGTCACCCCATCGCCTCCCAGCTTTCGGCCTCGTTCGAGTTCAAGTTTGTGCTGGACTCCAGTAAATAACCCAGCAAACACCTAGTTTATCGTTGCCACCAGTCGCCCATGAGTATACGCTGATTGTGGTTCTGGCATGGGCTTTGATGTACTCACCGACGTTAGTATCAATAATACGAGAACGCTGACGAACAGAATCCTCGGTAAAGGTGTTTCGATCACTTCCGCGATGAAAGCTTTTCGTCTGGGAGACCCTGGCCGATCGTGGTCCTGGTTGACCAGCAATGACGCGTTCTCTGTTGGTAATGATGGTTTGTTGCTACCAAACGCTTCGGAACGTCAGACTGACCTTGTTCGGTTGGGCCGCGAGGATGCCTATCATTGTAAGCCATTCCAGTCTGAGTCAAGTTATGGGGACAGTCACAGAGATAACATACGCAGTGAATGAAGTATTTATGTCGACTGTGCATCAGGGTGAAGCGTGGTGGTGGTGCAATCAAACCCAAACTGCGGTGAAGTACACGATGGTTTTAGACACTGATAACGCTTACCAAACATATGATGAACATTGGTGCGTCACTTAAAGCCTCACCAGCACCTCGAACACGCACCACAGAAGAAATAAATAGATACTTATACAGACAATGGCACGAACGACCTAGATATTATTATTAGGACGGAGAAGTGTTCGTCCTCCCTTAGCCCCAGAAGATACACTGCTTGTCTCGCGGAGGATTCAGCTATCACGATGGTCAGTGATGCAGCGAAAAATAGGCCGGTACGAGTCCTGACCTTCGCTGTACTCGGACAGTTGAACGCTTTGGCAAACTCAGGAATGTTATAGACAGTCCCGTCCACACGATATCTCGAAGGTGAATGAGGATCAGTTCGTATACGTTGAAGCTACGAGAAAGGTTGTCATGAGTTTTGAAGGGTGGTTAGTGTCCGAAAGATATGACGAACTGCAGCAGCGGGTTTCATCGCTCTAGCCCAGATGCGGGCGAAGGAAATGAAGAAGAGTTGTTCCCTAAGGAATGGTCAACTTGAAAGCGGCATGCGATGGTTTCTGCCTTACCTGGTGAATTCCAAGCCAGGGAGGAGGTATTCGTTTCCAGCTTTCAATGAGTCAGGGTATTGAGCCTTCCAGGCACGGTAAGCTTGGATTAGGCCAGTGTCGCCAATGTTCTCCCCGGACGTCCTATGGTAGTATGATTCATCAGTTTGCGTGCTCCTCTTAGACGAAGCGAGCGAAGGATTATTACAGGTTCCCCTACAGTTATGATGTCAGTTAATCCTAAAAAAGGAGACGAGAGACGTCTTACATTCACGTGCACCTTGCCACCTTGGCCGTCATCGATAGTATACTCTATAGGGCGCTGTTGAAAGCAGTTCAGACTAGGGAAAGAGGAGGTACTCACCAGAAAACTGCTTGACGATGCAATCTTGCTTGACTTGGAATCCCTTGCTGGTTTTGTTCGTCCACCATTCTTCAAGCTTGCCCTTCTGGTTGTACAAACGCCCGGCAGAGTCAAAGGCGTGCTACGATGGAATTAGGGCAAAGTGTAATACAAGGGGAGGAGAATATGCCCACGGTGAGTTCATGAGCAGCGACATGTCCGAATGACCCATAAGAAAGGTAAGCTGGCCTTTATTTCGGTCAGTGACTGGAAAATATGAGGGAAAGAGAACAGACCAGTGTTGAGAGAAGAACGGTGGCTGAAGGATGCCCGCAGGGAATACAATCTAACGAAAGAGGTAAGCTACATCACCTTGAACTTTGGGTGGAATATAACCAACCTCATTCGCAGGAGGATTGAAGTATGCATTGACTGTGGAAGCGTACATTTCCCAAGCTTCCAAGTCGCGCGTCTTCCCTAATTTCGCCCACTTCTTGCTCTCATCGCTAACACTATATAGATGTCAGCATCAGATCATTCCAGGACAGAGAAGACGACTAACGATGCGCTCAAGATGTTCGCAAAGAACTTTCCGGAGTCAATTTTGACGAGGTAGTAGTAGCGGGCCAAGGACGCAGGATCGCGAGTGTCAGGAGATATTGGGAACCCGACTTTGACACGGATGGCATCAGCCTAATGGCCATGTATGAGCAAGTATCAGGGCGCGTGTAAGCTTGGAGCATACCTTCTCAGCAGCAGCTTTCGCCGACTTCTTGTCCATCCAATCAATGTCTTGCAACGACACTTTAAAGGAATCGATGATATCTAAAACAAATCAGTTACAAGTCGACCGTCTATGATGAAGAAACGAACCGGTGATCACTTTCGTCCCTTTCTCTCGTGATTCCCCTCCGAAGGTCTCATTGACGAAGAAACGACCAGCTGCAAAACCGAGGGTCGACTCGACGATGCCCGTGCAATATTCACCACGATCACCAACGACACCTTTTTTCACACCAGATAGGAGCTCATATAGACGTCTTTGTGCCTTCCATGCCTTCGTTTCCATACCCAGATACGGGGACAGTTCCAAAGCGACACGAGTGATGAGGTAAGCCTCAATGGTTTCGGGTGATGTCGAATTCAGAATCTTGGACAACGATGCTGGGTACGGTGTGTACGTGACGATCACATTTGAAGGGAAAGCACGAGGAGTGAATGTGGCGAAATAATCGTTGAAGTTCACCTGAGGAATGGAGCTGGTAAGCTTGGTGATGGGCATGGGATTGTACGTCGCGATAGGGTCTTGGAAAAGGATGTCGCTAAAGCAATACAAATGAGAAATGCGGCTGCCTGAAAGGATTGCCAAAAACACGTACAGATCCAGACTGGCATTCGCAATTGCAGTCTCAAGCTCAAGAACGCTCTTAGCAAGTTCGCGTGGGGTTTTGGTCTGGTTCGAAGGTGGTTTGTCGTCATCGTCTCCCTCCCAGGGTGGCCAGGGCCAAGGGGGCCAAACAGTGACAGCGTCCTCATTGAGGGCAAATGCTTTCTGCCTGAGAGAAGCGTCTTCCTCGGCGAGTGCGGATAATAAATCTTCGATAACCTCTTGGTACACGGCGGTGATAGATATTTCGTCGTAATATTCCTAAAAATGGAGATGAAAAGGTTTCCGCATAATTTTCAGGGTGAACCAAACCTTGGAAGGAAGCCCGAGATCTGGCTGGCTGAACCAAAGCGTCATCAAGTTGGGGTCGACACCAACATCACCCTCAACATCGAATGAAAACAAACTGCCGATGCCTAAATTAAGTCCAACAAGCAGTGAGTTAGACGACCATGAAGCGTCACAAAGCACCGACCGCGAGAATGAAGATACGCCAATGCAGCTGTGAGGCCTTTGCGAGGGTCCGCGGGCTTGTCTTCGTCTTCGTCCTCGGCAGCGGAGATATCTGTGCTTTTGCCAGAGAAAAGCTGGCGGACGGTGTGAGCTACCTGCCACAATGGCTCAGCACCAATCGTATTCAGCGCGTTTTCATCCATGCAGGAGGCATAAAGTCCCCGGAGTTTCTTGAGCAGCTGTTCATCATATGAGGGAGTATTGACAAACGCTGGCGTCTTGTACGCCGGAGTTTTCTCTTGTTCAAGGATTTGCTGAATGAGCTGTTTGTTCTGTTGCGCAAGAGCTTCGAAATTTCCGTATGATCCTTTGTCAGCAGGAAGTGGATGTGAAGCAAGCCATCCACCGTCTGAGGTGGAACTCAATGAACGACAAAGATACCGATCGAAACGAGAGGAACTCACTCGCGAAATCGTAGAAATTCTCGCATGGGTCCTGCGATGTGTCCAACGAAGCCAGAATTGAGGCGGAGAGCATGATACATTCAGGTGTTTGACAAGAATCCTGCATGGTGTATGGTGAGTTCCTCAGTAACTTGCATGCAGCACATGAGTACGCACATCTGAAGGCGGGGAAGTTGGAATGGGTCCCGGCGCAGGCTTGATAGTGGTAGGCTGAATGACAGTTCGCGTCGTTATACTGGTCTCGATTGCAGTTGTGGTGGTTGTAGTGGTTACGGCAACACTGGTGCCGGGCGCAGTTTGATGTACGGTCGAAGTTGAGACAACTGTCGAGGTTTCAATGACTGTGGTCGGTACAGTCGTAACGCCACCACCGCCTCCTCCTCCACCACCTCCACCACCTCCGTCGTCATTCCGCCCGCGTTCGATATTGAGTTTATGTTGCACTCCAGCGAATAAGCCAATGAAGACCTAATGAGTGTCAATATTTATGCTCAAAGGCCACAAAGGCCAACACACATACCGAGCTCAAAAGAAGCAATGCAAGTACAAGAATGAGCAAAATCTTGGTAAGAGGTGTCAATGGCTCTTGAGCGAGAACGGCCATTCGATCGTTGAATGTAGGTTGGGCTGGCTGGTAGGCACCGCCATTTTCTGGTCCGCGCTCTCTGTCGGGATCGACGAGCAACGGTGCGTTCTCTGTGGTACGCCGTATACGACTCAGTATTCACATGTTAACCAGAGCAGTTCGGAGCCACAGACCTTGGTCGGTAGACGGCCGGGGAGGCCTATCGTCCGCCATGATGGGTGAATTGTATTCGCAAGAGAGAGAGACCGAAGCCTTTTATCTGCGGTGGGAGGGTGGAGACGTGAGACTGCTGCAACCACACGCTCAGGCTCAGGTGCACTTGAAGCGTGGTAACCATGAGATGATCGCGTCATAGGGGTTCTGACTGAAGGCGCTTAACGAGATAAAGAAGCGCTCATTATTGTGACCACTAGCCGATAACCCGTGCTACGCACGGAAAATAAAAATAAGGAGAATGATAATTGACTTACATAGAGGGCACCTCATCGCCCAACCTGCGGTTGGTCGGAATCGGTGCCCCATGCTCGTTTGACCGACTCCCAATGACTTGAACAACCCACACATTGCCCTCACCACATGCTTAATATTGAAAGTTTGAAAGGTATCGTATCATTGTAAACCACTCACCTTGTATACTAATTCCGCTCTGGTGCTTGTCTCATTGGCAGATGCTCACGCATACTGACGGTTCACGGTCGAAACATTACCCACCCAAGGCCAAAAAGCGTGATAACTCATTAGGAAGATACTCCCACAGTCAGTCTCGAGTTCACACGCTCAATCTTCTATTGACTTACCTGTGGGAGAGGCGAGAGAGAAAGCAGAAGTAGCTCGTGTCTGTGGTTTGGTCGGTGAGCAGCTCTTCCCATCTTATATACGGGATGAGACTCGTTCCAGAAATTTCTCGTGCCCACCGCCAAGAAATTCTCGAATTCTCGATAGCCTGCTGAGGTGACGATGGATGTTAGCCATGAAAAAGGAAAGTCCGAGATCACCGATTGTCTCTAGTGGTTTGTCTCGTGGGAAAAAGTATCGTCCTTTATAATATAGATATAATATAGATGCTCGCTCCATGCTCAATCCACGTTCGATACGATACAACTACTGTATCAACTCGATGCCTGATTGACTGCAATGCCCTTTTATTGAAACCTCAGAATCATCTTCGACGCCATGATGTTACCCAAGCTGAGAATTATCATGACTCCAATCCAGAGTTTCCCTCCCAACAAGTTATGATCCATGGAGAAGGTGAACAATGAGCTAAAATAATTAACGAATCAGTACTTCCGCTTTTCCAGGCCATATCCTAAGTACCTGACGAAGGCGGGGCTCATAGCACGACCAAGGCAGATGGAAAATTGGAGAAGACCGTTGGTCGAAGCAAGGGATGAAGGTGGCGCGTATTTTTTAACCAGGAGCATGTTTACACTGCCCAGCCGATCGTAGAGAATCAAGTCAATGTAAAGGAGCAAAGTAAAGCAGTGCAGACTCACGAATTACCCAGATAACCTACTCTCGCCACCGCCAGAATAAAAACCAGGGCAGTCCAAAGAGCGGGTCCGCTCTCGCGAGCGACGGTATTCAGAAACGGAAAAGACAGAAAGACGAACGGCCAACCACACATAACGAACGAATACAATTTCTCGTGATCACACTTCCTCAGTAACGTGGGCATGGCGAAGATCTGCAATGACGCAGCCAACGCGCCTGATATGGAAAGCGAATAGCCAATTTGGGATTCCTACACAATTGATTAAGATTTAGGCGCCAACCCGAGGAAGCCAACCCACCGTAAAGCCAAGCCCACCCCGCTTCACGGGAGTGTAGCAGAAAAGAACAAAGACCACCTTGGATATACAATAAGCTTAACCAAGCTCTAAGCTAGAGCATGGCTTACATCGAAGGCTGTCGTCGTGAAGTTTAATGCAAAGCCCGAGAAGCAGAGTGACGAAAGGATAGGTATTTTCAGAAGCTTTCCTAGGCTTAGCGTTTTTGGGGAGATCAAGGTCGACGTAGATGTGCTGTTAATCGAACTGCAGTCACGACGTAGTGCATCTTGCTCCCTGGTTGAGGTTGAAGTTTTGTGTGACTAGGATGGTCAATGTTAATCTGATAGAGTCCCTTAAAGACGTGCATACCTCTTTCAGGTAGAAGAAACTAAGCAGAAGCGCTAGCGCTGCTACACTCGCCGACACCAAACATGGGAGAAAATATGGGTATGCCTTCCACAATGGGTGGCTAAACCAGCCTGGATATCGCTTGGTTGGACTTGACAAACTCCCGCCGATGAGAGGACTAACGTCAAGTCGGTCTTAAGCTGCAGAAATGATGCAACGAGGTGGAAGTATAGATCCTTACCCTATGATTGCGCCGATAGGCCAGAACAATCCGAAAATAGGGAAAGCGATAGCTTGATTGGATGTGTCGGTGATCTCACACAGCACAGATGGTATGACAGCCACATTTCCAGTGAATAGGCCAGCTAACATCAGGTCAAGTCATCATCGTTCCGTATTCGCTTGCTGAGAAGGGGGCTAAGTATCACTCACAAAGTGCCCTTGATATCATAACATGCAGAAAACTCGTTGATAACCCGAATAACAAGGTTGTCAAGGCGAGCCCAGTCGCACACGACAGAATCACTGGTCGTCGACCGAAAATATCTGCATAAATTTGCCGTCAATATAGGAGGTATAGAGTGTGGGTTTGTCCGTAGTACCTGATGCATACGCCCATGGGTATATAGCAAGGAGTTGTGCCAACGCGAATACACTCTCCTACGAAAGATACGATCCAACACAAGTTAGCAGCACGTCGAAATGCAAGCAAAACGTGTATAACTCACCACAAGACCACTATAGAACCCAACCTGCGATGGATCGTCCGTCAGGTGCAGATCTTGCATGAAATTGTTGATATACGGAAAGATTTGAGTAAACGCCAAAGGGTCTAGGACTCTTAGAAGACAAAGGACAGATAGTTGCTTGATAGGGAGGGGTGTGGTAGTAGTTGGCTTCCCCTCCAGTTCATCGCGTAGGAGACATTGCGATTCGGTCAAGGCGTCGTCGGCGTTGTACTGTTCTTCGGGTGTTCGTAAGTTCTCCGGTCTGTCGATCGTCCCGTACGAGCGCATTGAGAGTCGAGGAGTCTCAGATGTCGGAGTATGAGATGAAGTGGTAAGACTTAGAGATACAGTCGCCCTCGTTGGTTGAGTTTATGTGCCCGCTTGCAGGGTTGTCGAGTGGGCACGTTTCATAGGGGTCCAGGGAATTCAATCGAGGAGTCCTTAATACATGAGGGCCCTATAATGTAGATGCCTCAAGGCCTTCAAGCTCAAACTCTGGAAGCTCTGGGGAAAGTTCTATGTGAGGTCAGAAAGGGGTAAACACCAGGGGCGACGGTGTTCTTTCTTGTCCCCACGACATGTGGGAGGGAATTAGATGCCACATGCACCAGCCTCGAGTCCACAAACCGCCCATCTCATAGAAGCGCGCACGAATTCATGACATCTGAGCATAATAACATTGGCTAAAAGAAGAAAACCTCCGTGAACATATACCTCAAGGCATCGCTTACTGTAGATAAAGGTAAATCAATGGTGTGAATCACGTACTCTCCGTCCATCCCCGGCCTTCAGCATCCATATCCATCACCTTCCAAGTCCCACAGCCTTTCCCATCATTCTGGGCGTAGGCATAACACGTCCACCAATAATTCATCTCGAAGTCCTGATTGGAGACCGCACCCTCCTCATCGTTCGCGGGAGAGTCAGCATCCAAAGAAGCGTTGACCTTCTTTGGAACGATGTGGCGCATATCAGGTCTGAGGACCATCGGAACACCACATTTACATCGCGGGGTCGTCTCTGGTCGAAAATCNGGGGCGATAGAAGCGAAAGGTTATGTTTATCCGGATATTGCTGGGTTCGATATCATCATCGTTCCCCGTCTTTGGCAGCCCGTCGATGGACGCATTGGGTTTGCGAAATGCCGATCTCGGCAGGATGGGTTTGTACAAGTCAATGACTCTTTGAGGAGGGATAGAGTGTTTGAATCGCTCCTGCGTTGACGCGTGCATGATGATCAGCTAGGGAGACGGAGAATTAGATGAAGAATTGTAGGAAGAGAGGATGCTTACAGAATTATGGGGTAACGGGATGTTGTAGGTTCGGGGATGTCGTTTTTCTTGTTCATCAGCCGGAACGACATCTCGCAGACTGAATGTGCGCCTTGTTCCTAAATTCACGGTGCATTAGGTCACAAAGCAAAATGTCCGGCGGTCAAAGTTGCTTGCCTAGGCTAAGTGATGCTATTGTGGGGTAGGGTCCAAGATACGTAACTTGGTCTGAATGCCATCCAACGGTCTCCTTCGCACCATCATAACAGTTCGATGCCGCAACATTGGCTCGCCAGAGGACACCAGTGCCGCTTGCATCTTTTGGTCGCCATTCCCTGTCAAATGGCTTCCTCTTTCGTAATTCAGCATTGACCATGCGCTCAATGATGTAGCAAGCCTCTTCCATCTCGTTAGGGAACGTAGGGGGAGGATCAGTTTGCCTGCCGTTGTACCTATCGGACTTCGTAAGTAGTCAACCGCGATCTCGAAGGAGAACCAACGCACCAATATTGCGCGGCCTCAGCCCACTGATCGTCATTTGGGCCCCCCTTGAGATCCTGTCTCACAAAAAACGCTGTTCGATGCGGACTCTCGACCAAACGATCGAAGAGGTACCATTTGTTACGTTTCCAAGGCTGTGACGAACCATTCGATTTACCTAGGGCAAGGTCGACCATTGTGTAGAACAGTTTACATGCCAGTTCAGGTGGTAATATGGAGAAATGAAGGGTGCAGGGTGTGTGCTTCGCAACAAGTGATGGTGAAGGAAGAGACAACGGGGGAAGTCGAGGAACGTTGCTTGGAGGTTTGGGTTTAGATTTTACTGGAGACGAGGGTTTGAGCTTCTGTGGTGAAGTGCTGGACTGTCTCAGAAGGGACATGAGATCCACTTTCTTTACGTCGGCATTGGTCCCAGACGCGTGAATCCGCGATACTTTTGAACCCTCGGAGACCTTTGGGACTTGTGAAGAGTGCTGGACGCGTTTCTGATCATCTTTGAGCTTCTTCTGTGAAGGAGACGCGTCGAGCCATGCGTCCAAGCCAGACCTTTTGCGTTTCTTGCTCGCGATGGGCTTGGCTTTGGCTTTGCTGATTAGATGGTCAGCGGCACGCTCGACGTCGCCATCGCATTCAACGAGCACGTCCAAGATAAGGGGATGTGAGAGCTCATCGACTTGGTCGCCCACAATGCTGGAGACGAGGGCGATGAGGGTGTCAGTGTCGTTGTCCATGACTCAGATGGCGGCCAAGATAGGGGTAAGCGCCGCTTCCAAGTTTCTCACTGACCATGACGATGACCAAAGACACACGCTCGTCGTTATCACCATCATGGACAAGGCCGCCAGCAGCATTGCCAACAACCCTCAGCTCCAGAATCGCAGACTGAAAGCTAGTCCATGGCTTCTCTTCATCTTACTAGGCTTATGCTACTTCCTCGTCCCCAATCACCTTATYGCAACAGCAACAACTCAGTTCCCGGAACTCGCACCGCACTGCGCACATATCTCACCAATACCAGCAGACTCATACCGTGAACGACAGAATGCTCTGGCCAAAGTCCTCCATCAGACTGGTGCAGTCGCCTACATTGCCGAACCAAGTGCTTCTGCAGTGTACTACKTTAATGTCTCCGAAACYAAGTGGAGGCTGAGCGAGAGACCTCTTCTCTTCGTGATCACACCTCARAYATCCAGCACATCCTCAGAGATTCAGGCCAAGTTATCGATTCTGACCCCCAAGTTCGAGGCAACGCGTGCCAGGCTTCTACCAGTGCCGGCACCTCGTAGCTCGTCTAACTCAAACATCGATCATATCAGCTTCTTTGAGTGGGCTGAGGAGGAAGATCCCTATGCTGTGCTCGTAGATGGCCTTCGTTCTCTGTCAAATTCATCAAGCTCGGCAGGTTCATCTCCGAGAACCGTCTTCATCGATGGAATGACACGTTCATTCATCGCAGASGGGTTACGGCAGGCCCTAGGGGACGCAGGAAGCATCGGTATTGTGCCTAGGGAAGTGGCTATCATACGGGAGCGCAAAACGGCGCAAGAAATTGAAATACTCAAATGTGCGAACGAGGTGTGCAATAYGSRATYACCCCGCATCMTCRTTCYATATGRACTGRTCAKTCTTCYAGGCTACTCTAMTCGCCATGCGKGCTACTCATGCYCGTATGTGGATTGGAATGCGCGAGTCAGAWGCTCGARGTATGGTTGCGCAGGCTCTATCCGYTGTAGGCTTAGAGAAGGCTGGCTGCCTCACTCTCTTCGGAGGTATGTATGTCTCACGTCAAATAGTCCCTCGCACACCTTCTTCGTCTTCCTCTTTTCATTGCATGTTGAGTTCCTTATTTGCTCAGAAAACGCTGCCCTCCCTCATGGCTCCGGAACTGATCGCAAACTCGGGAAGGAAGATTTCGCYCTCTTCGACTGCACTGGCCAACTTCACGACTACTGGAGTGATGTCACAAGGGTAAGTATCCCATRTTTAGCTTCTTCTCTTGARCTTTCTAAGATTAGAACCTGCCCGTCTTGTAGACAGTAGCCCTCCCATCTTCGACTATTCCAAAGGAACATCTCGACATATGGCATCACGTTCGTACGGCACAAACCTTAGCTTTGGTCTATGCACGTACTGGGGTTCAGACCACCCAACCAGATGCCGCAGCGCGCAACTTCTTGACCTCCTTGGGTTTGGGGAAGGCTTTCACTCATAGGCTGGGACATGGTTAGTTCACGTCCTCGCGGAGAAGGCATCACTTGGGCTGATGCACCACTAGGAATCGGCCTCGAAGTCCATGAATCGCCTTATCTTAGAGGTGGTCCCCATGCTGTCGAAATCCAACCTGGCCATACGTTCTCGGATGAGCCGGGAGTCTACATCGAGGGTAAGGTAATTGTACCATCTTGACATCAATGACTTGGACATTCTCAATCGATCGCCATCAGGTCGGAGTCAGACTTGAAGATTGCTTCTACATCAACGAGGGTAACATGGGATCTTTCCTAACTGCTGGCGTCGGTGGACAAGCTCAATCACCTTGGAAGCCTTAGCAAATCTTACAAACAAAGACAGTGTGTAACTGAGGATCTAGTGTACATGCAAATCGTTCCAATACAATGAAAATCGTGGAAAGTATACAACGAGGAGAAAGAGAGAGAGTTTAAGCTCGAGTCTCGACGGTGCGAGGGAGCTTGCTGGGGGGTGGAATGAAAGTCTAAACAGACGGATCAGTTACACGCCATGAAGAAGCCTTGATGCCGTGACTCACCCTAGCCTTGATGCCACCAGCGCTTGGAAGTCGAGTAGTGCCATTGGATAGCCAAGCATCAACCTCAGCAGCAGCGCCGCGGCCCTCACTGCGAGTACTCAGAGTAAGTGACTGGGTGCGATCAAAGAAGTTTGAAACGTACTTGATACCCCAAACGATCAAGGATTGACCACGTCGACAATCACCAGCGGTGAATACCCCTTCAACGTTGGTGGTATATTTCTACAAAGACAATGGGTTGATCGAGAAAAATAGAAGGTGTGCAAAGCCTGACGTACCTTTGGAGGAGTTTGGATGTTGGATCGTCCATCCTGCTTCAATCCGAGAGCTTTAATGACTTCATTTTGAGGACCAAGGAATCCAAGGGCCAAAAACACAAGTTGGGCGGGGAAGAACTTTTCAGAGCCTGGGACTTCTTCCATCTTCCAACGACCACCACTATCTTTGGTCCACTCAACACGGACTGAAAAGGGGGTTGAGGAAGGGCGGAATGGAAATATATGAGCAAACCTACCAGTGTTGAGACCCTTCAACTTGCCGTCATCGCCAAGAATGAATTCCTTCGTCGAGATACAGTACTCTCGAGGATCTGGGTAGGAGAAGGTAAGAAACGAAAAAGAAATGTTAATATATTTTCTTACCGTTTCCAAAGTGGGCAGCGACCTCGGTATGGCCGTAGTCCGTGCGGAATATCCTGTAGACAAGTTAGCGGGAGTTCACTAAGCGACAGTTGAATGATCCTGACCTGGGCCATTGGGGCCATGGGTTATCCCTTCCTCTAGAGACAGGGGGACGAGGGAGCAGCTCAAAGTTCGTCACCGACTTCGCACCGTGACGCATCGAAGTACCAATGCAATCATTTCCTGTGTCACCTCCACCGATAACGATGACATCCTTGCCCTTCGCATTGATGTAGGCAGAGTCTTGCAGCTCAGAATCAAGCAAAGACTTGGTGTTAAGCTAAAGACGATGGTCAGTAGACAAACGTATAATGAACCTCGCGATGCGTACCTGAAGGAACTCCATCGCAAAGTGAATTCCGTCGGCATCTCTGTTGGGGATCTTGAGGTCTCTCGGCCAGGTAGCGCCTGTACAGACGACGACGGCATCGTTCTCGGCTCTAAGCTGGGCAACATCCACGTCGACTCCGATGTGAGCGTTGGGGACAAATGTCTGATAGTGAATTTAGCACGAGGCGAGATGTAGACCCAAACTGAAGAGACTTACAACACCCTCGGCAGCCATCAAGTCGATGCGACGCTGGACAATCGCCTTGTCCAATTTCATGCTGAAAAAGAGGGTCAAAACTCCTGCGCGCAAAAGGATGAAAGGTTATACGCACTTGGGGATACCATACATGAGAAGACCTCCCATGCGATCATTGCGGTCGTAGACTGTGACGAAGTGACCTGCCTTGTTGAGTTGATCTGCACAAGCCAGTCCTGCGGGGCCCGAGCCAACGATAGCAACCCGCTTTCCAGTCCGGAAGGCCGGCGGGTTGGGAGCCATCCAGCCCATTTCGAAGCCCTAAAGTAGGTGTTAAGCGGGAGCTACAATTCGGCGAAATTTCGTTACTTGCCTTGTCGATGATGGCGCATTCGATGCTCTTGATTCCAACGGGTTGCTCGTTGATACCCAAGACACAAGCACCCTCGCATGGGGCGGGGCAGACGCGGCCAGTAAACTCGGGGAAGTTGTTGGTCAATAAAAGACGATTGAGAGCGTCTTGCCATTGCCCCTTGAAAACGAGATCGTTCCACTTCGGGATGACGTTGGATATCGGGCAACCGGTGTCCGATTGGCAGAAGGGTACACCGCAGTCCATGCAGCGAGCAGACTGATACTTGAGCTCACTGACGGTCAGACGGTTTGAAATCTCCTTCCAGTCCTTGACACGCTTGCGAGGGGGGCGGTAAGCCTCAGTGAGCCTCTGGTACTTCATGAAGCCCTTGGTCTTGTCAAGCTTGGCGGCTCGTTGTTTGGCAGCGTTTTCATCAATTAAAGAATCTTCCATATCGTTGACTGCAGGTTCGTGACGTTTAGGTGTTGGAGGTACTACGGCACTTGACACGGGTGTCTTGGGGAGAAGAAGATCTTCTAATCCCTCAGAAGCGAGGTCGACTTGACTGACGGTACGGGAGGGAATGAGGTCAATGACACTCTGGCGCACTTTGTCTTCCTTCTCCTTGACAGCCTGTTCTTCGAGCACCCGTTTGTAGTCAAGGGGCATGACACGAACGAATAAGGGCAGGAGATGGTGGAAGTCGTGGAGAACTCGGTCTGCAACTTCGGAGCCGGTATAGTGCCTATGATCTTCGATAAGGGAGCGGAGGGCAGCAATTTCGCGGGGATCGTCAACTTTGCCAAGTTCGACCATCTCCATGTTCACCTTGGAGGCGAAGGTATGCGCAGTGTCTAGCACATAGGCAATACCTCCACTCATACCGGCGGCGAAATTACGACCAGTGGTCCCAAGAACGACGACCCGGCCACCAGTCATATACTCACAGGCATGATCACCCGTACCTTCGACAACCGCGTTGGCACCAGAGTTACGGACGGCGAATCGCTCGGCGGCGATACCACGAATGAAGGCCTCTCCGGAGGTAGCGCCGTACAAGCAGACATTACCAATGATGATGTTCTCTTCGGCCTTGAATTTCGACTCCTTGGGAGGATAGACGATAAGCCGGCCTCCAGAGAGACCCTTTCCAACATAATCATTGGCGTCACCTTCAAGTTCGATGGTGATCCCTGGAGCAAGGAAAGCACCACAAGACTGTCCAGCCGAACCCCTCATAGAAATGTGGATAGTGTCTTTGGGAAGACCTTCTTCGCCGTAAAGCTTGGAGATTCGGTAGGAGAGTGAAGTGCCCAGCGCTCGGTCGGTATTGACAACGTCGCAGTCAATGCGCACAGGAAGGCCCTTCGCCAAGGCAGGTTCGGCCTCGTCAATGAACTTGTTGTCGAGGCGTATGTACAACTTGTGATCTTGCTGACGGACGCGGTATGTCGCAGCACCCGGACGCATCTGCCAAGCAGGCTTCAACACAGCGGACAAGTCGAGATGGGCAGTCTTGGTCGTTCGTAGCTTCTCGTTAACTTTGAGCATGTCAGCGCGACCAACCATCTCGTTGATCGTACGGAAGCCAAGCTTGGCCATGTAACTTCTAAGATCTTCAGCGAGGTAGTAGAGGAAATTAATGACCTGTTCAGGTTGACCAGCGAACTTGGCTCTGAGTTGGGGGTCCTGAGTAGCGATACCGACAGGGCAGGTGTTAACTAGAAATCGAGCAGTCAGTGTACCATCCAAACCACGAGACGATCAACTTACGATGGCACTTCCTCATCATGATACAGCCCATGGCGATGAGAGGTGTGGTGGCAAATCCCCACTCTTCAGCGCCAAGTAGACAAGCGATAGCGATGTCACGTCCAGTGCGCAATTGACCGTCCGTTTGCACAGTCACTCGGCCGCGAAGATCGTTCAAGACGAGTGTTTGATGAGTTTCCGCCAATCCAAGCTCCCAAGGGAGACCGGCATACTTGATACCAGTCCAACGCGAAGCACCAGTCCCACCATCGTGTCCAGAAATTAAGATATGATCAGCCTTCGCCTTCGCAACTCCGCTCGCAACGATACCAACGCCGACTTCGGAAACAAGTTTGACGGAAACACGAGCACGAGGATTAGAACATTTCAGATCGTAGATCAACTGTTTGAGATCTTCAATGGAGTAGATGTCGTGGTGAGGGGGAGGGGAAATGAGACCGACTCCGGCGGTTGAGTGACGAGTTCGCGCAATAGACAGCGAGACTTTATGTCCGGGGAGTTCACCACCCTCGCCCGGTTTGGCCCCTTGAGCCATCTTAATCTGGAGCTCATCTGCATCTGAGAGGTAGTTGGAAGTAACACCGAAGCGGCCTGATGCCACTTGTTTGATAGCCGAGCGCATCGTGTCGCCGTTGCTCAGAACTGTTGACCGTTCTGCGTCCTCACCGCCTTCGCCAGTATTCGATTTACCACCAAGACGGTTCATAGCGATAGCGAGAGTCGTGTGAGCCTCCATGGAGATAGATCCGTAGGACATTGCTCCGGTAACAAACCGGCGTACAATCTCATTCCAGGGTTCGACCTGATCGACGGGAATAGGGGTAGCGTTGTCGTAGCGGAAGTCGAGCAGCCCACGGAGGTGGATGCGTTGAGCCTGTTCATTGGCGTTTCGAGCGTATGCGTCGTAGGCGGACTGATTCTTCTCGCGGACGGCATCCTGCAAATTCGCAATGCCAGCGGGGTCGTTGATGTGAGGTTCACCACCATCACGCCAGTGATACTCTCCAGATTCAGGCATACCAGGAGGGATGATAGTCTCTCGACTGGGCCAACCACGTTCATGGAGTTCAAATGCGTCCAGAGCAAGAAGATCAAAAGTGGCGCCCTGTACGCGGCTGGCTGTGCCGGTAAAGCACCGTTCGACAACCTCGCTATGGAGACCGAGGATCTCAAAGATCTGGGCTCCCTTGTAAGATTGAAGGGTAGAGATACCCATCTTCGACATGACCTTGAGAATACCATTGTCGACGGAGTGCCTATAGTTTTCTATAAGCTCTTCAACAGTCATATCCCCTTTAATGCTAACGGAAAAAATGAGTAACAGAACACCGATAACGAAAGGGAAGAGACTTACAGTCCTTCCCGACCGATTTTGAGAATGGACTCCATCATCAACCACGGACAAACGGCGTCAGCCCCGTATCCCACCAAGACACACAAATGATGAACTTCGCGTGCCTCGCCAGTCTCGACCATCAAGGCGATCTTTGCACGCTTCTTCTGGAGAACCAAATGATGGTGAACACCTCCGCAGGCAACGAGCGCAGAGAGTGGAAGCCTATCCGGACCAATCGCACGGTCACTGAGAACCACGACTTTGATACCATCGTCGATTGCTTGAGCCGCTTCACTGCAGACGCGTTCAAGGGCGAGCTGATAGCCGGGTAAACCGTGCTCTTTGGGGAATGTGATATCGATTGTTCGAGATGGCCAGCGCGCGTACGCAACCTTGAGGTTCTTGAGAGCGTTCATTTCTTCGATAGATATCAGGGGCGAGGGAAGGAGGATGCGGTGGCATTGCTCGGGCTTCATTTCGAGGAGGTTGCCCTCAGGGCCGACGTAAGCCTCAAGAGACATGACGATGCTCTCACGGATCGGATCGATTGGAGGGTTCGTTACTTGAGCAAAGAGCTGACGGAAGTACTCGTAGATGAGGCGGGGTTGCGTAGCCATAGCTGCGATGGGCGCGTCATTACCCATGGAACCCAAGGCTTCCTTACCCTCAGAAACCATAGGAAGAAGGAGAAGGTTGAGCTGTTCAACCGTGTATCCAAACGCTAGCAATTTGGGATCGGTGCTGAGAGGGGCGTCGTCAAGGACAGGCTCGAGCTGGGTGTTTCCGCGTCGGGCGCGCTTTACTATGTTAGGCATCTGGAGAACATGTGTCTCTACCCAAGATGCAAAGTTTTGCCTCGCCGCCGTATTGCGTTTCAACTCCTTATCATCCACCACTCGTCCTTCAACCGTATCGACCAGCAACATCCTTCCGGGCTTCAACCTTCCCTTCTGAACCACCTTCTCGGGAGGCACGAACAAAGCTCCAACTTCTGAAGCACAGACCATGATGTCTTCGTTAGTGACAATGAATCGGCAGGGCCGAAGTCCGTTACGATCGAGATTGGCACCGCAGAAACGTCCGTCGGAGAAGGTGAACAACGCAGGTCCGTCCCAAGGTTCTTGCAAACAAGCCGCCCAGTTGTAGAAGGCTTTCTTTTGAGGCTCCATGTTCTCGTTCCCTTGCCACGCTTCCGGGATCAGCATCATGACGGCCTCGGGAAGAGTAACCACGCCGTTGACGACCAGGAGCTCGAGCACGTTATCGAAAGCTGCTGAGTCCGAGCCTCCTGTTTCAATGATGGGGTAGAGGAGGTCGAGTTGATCGCCGAAATGTTGAGATGATAGAACTCCTTCACGAGCACGCATCCAGTTCTTGTTACCACGAACGGTGTTAATCTCACCTAAAAGCCGCGTGAATATGAAGCATTCGATAAGGGGTCGCGCGATACGCACCATTGTGGGCAGCCAATCGCATGGGCTGAGCACGATCCCAGCTAGGAAAAGTATTCGTCGAGAATCGAGAGTGGACCAAAGTAAAGTGCGAGCGATACAGCACATGATTGAGGTCGTGGTAGTAGTTATATACTTGAGGCGGCGATAACTGGCCCTTATAGATGATCGTCTTCGCGGACAATGAGCACACATAGAATCCCTTGGCCAATGTTCTTTATCACGAAATTTGGGTTCAAACAAGATTAAGCAAGTGATAAGAGTGAAGATAACGGAAAAGACAAACATGCTGTGGGTCGCGTGCTTACGCAAAACATACAACTGACGCTCGAAGTGTTTGGAGTCGAATGTGCCATTCTGGCTAACATTACCGTCGCCGTAATTGGCTCGAAGGACAACAAATGGCTGTAGGATGACCGGCTCTTTGCTGCTAGCGGCGGGTCCGAGGATGGTGCCATCAGTTGGCACCTGCCTCCATCCAAGAACACGCAATCCGAGATCATAGGCGAGCTTGGAGAACAACGCTTGATGGCTTTGTAGTTGTACAGGATCGTTCGGCCTGAAGAAGACATTCCCCACCGCATACTCTCCAGGCTCAGGAAGTACACAACCAATGTCCTGCTCAGCCTCCCGCTTAAAGAATAAGTGAGGTATTGCTGTCATGACTCCCGCACCATCTCCGTCCCGACTATCAGCGCCGGTCGCACCCCGATGGGTCATCGCGCAGAGGAGTTGTCGGGCATCAGATACGATTTTGTGAGTCGGTTCACCTTTGATGTGACATATGAAACCGACACCGCAGGAGTCTTTCTCGTTTTCGTTTAGATAGAGGCCTTGATTGGCAGGCAGCGAGCCCGCGAATGAACTGGGGTCGCGCTCGACGGCGTGGAAGCCAGTGATATTTTCTTCGGACGCATTATCGGATACAAAGGGTAAGTCAGGCAATAGAGTGTCGTCACTACCACCGTTGGCCATATAATGAAAAAGGGAAGAGTAATAAGGGCGTCTGGTAAAAATGTGGGGATGGGTACAAGGTGGACAAAGAGGATCAGGAGGAAGTTGGACGCCTTAAGATAAGTCGAAGGCCAACTTGAAGGGATGCCCCAGAGGAGTTTAGGGGCGAGTAGTATCTGGAGTAAATGCTTCCGAAAATGCCCGATCTCCATAGGCCGAACCGCGCGAACCAATCAGCAACCAATGGTTCCTAAGATTTCAGGGACAATCTAGGTACAACTATCAGGCGCGTCATTTCCTGCCCGAAGCTTGTGCGGGACTCCGTACCGATAATGAATGCAAATACGCTTGTAAACCTCCAAGTACCGACCGGTATACGCTAATGTCGGAGTCGTAGAAGTCGTTTTGCGACATGGGCAATAGTAGGTATGAAAGAGCAAATGAATACGTGCGTAAATGTGGGACAGCCCTGAACTAGTTGCGGGTCATGCGGAGGCACACAGAACGTCGGACCGAGTCAGGGCTATTCGGATGGACGACGTTGTGTACGTGTGGTTGCATCGAATAAATGATGGACAAGGACGACAAGAACAAGTCCATCATGGCACGTCTCCCCGGATGGTTACGCTCGACTGTCAATTCCACCTGGGAGGGCACTTGCACAGCCAACTGGAAATGAAGATACTGCCGGCGGAAGAACATGTGCGAGCAAAAGACGTACAAATCATGACAGTGAAAGGGAAATGAAGTCCGTTTTCAAATTCGTGGAACAAGCAGGCATGGCGCATCTGGGAAGCGGGTCGGAATCTAGGCATATGAAATGCCTCGGACATCACTTCGTCCAGGAATAAGACCAAATCCCCTACTGCCTTGGGACATTGCATCGAATCGATGGGCAAGCTACTGGGCGGTTGCAGAAGGCAGAAAAGAGCATGTCTCCAGTATACAACCTGTGAGAAGCTCGTCGCAAACGGAAGCAGATGCCCGATATAGATCGTGGTATTATGACGACGGATGCGTGGCACAACGTCAAGATTTGCGTGGCCAAGATCATTTGGGATTGGGAAATCACAAGAATTTCGTGACATAGGCGCACCTCATTCCTGAGTTGCGCTGGAAGAACATTCTGTCTCGAGTATAATGAGGAGCTGTGACGGTTTCCACCACTTCCCGTGGACGCCTCACTTGCGCCACAAGGAAGGAGCTTAACGAGAAAAAGGATACTCCGACTACTGCCCGTCAAGAAGATCGTCAATGCCAGATCTACTCCTCGCTTTGGCGACAGTGTTGAAAGTATGATGCCTTCGGTGGTGATGACGTCCAAACGTGAATTCATCGAAGAGAAGTCGCGCGTGCGCAGGCCCCGGGATGCGATAACGAACCCACCTCGCAGTCAAGGCTCCCGACGAGCAGAAGATCCGAGGGCAGGGCGACTGTATCTGAGTGAGAGAACCGGGTGGCAATCGGTTGAGAAAATCGATACTAACAGTGTCCTCATTAGAACAGCCCAGAAGCGTGTCCTGTCCCGAGCGGATCGTCATACAAGATTTGGGGGGCAACCTTTCCACGTTGTGGCGGAGAGACAACACGTTGGCGATTCACGCCAAAGGCAAGATAAGCTGATTCCATAGCGTACTAAACATGAATAAATGAAGCAGGACGGTTCCCAGGGGACATGCTTCAACCAGCCCCGTCATGAAGGGCGCAACATACCGCCGCTGAGTTCAAGGTGAGCATGAGATGAAGCCAAGGACATAGAGAACCCTTGACAAACCTTTGTGGTGGCCATTATACTGCCGAACCGTTTCACCAGATGCCATCTCCCAAAGTCGGGCAGTATGATCAGAGGAAGCTGCGAACAATCCTTAGAATGAATTTGACTATCAGAGCCAACGATCAGGTTTCGTACCTGTTACGAGGTAGGCTGAATCGGCACTAAACGCACAGTCCCATACCCAGCGTTGGTGACCGATCAGAGTCTTTTCGTGTCTAAACTCATAATTATGAGAGATTGACCATATCTTCACAGTGGTGTCCGCGGAACATGTGGCAAGGTATCTAGGAAGGACGATACATGATCCGTTAAGATCAGAACATGGTATCGAGTCACATACTTTGCATCCGGGCTCAAAAGGCACCGCGTTAAGTACTTGTTATGAGCATGGAACTTTGTAACCGCTTGAAAGCGCGGTAGACCAGAATGCTCGTCGTTCACTTTCCATACAAAACAGTTACCCTGATGATCGTCAGTGTGTGAACGAACTCGAGTGATACATTGATGGGCACCTTATTATTACCGGCTACCAAGAATGAGCCATCCGACGCAAGACTAACGGACCGAATGGGGATGTCTCCTGCTGGAGTCTACGATCGCAGGCTTCAGAGCATGTCGAAGATCAGATAGAACTCGACCTTACTAATTCATGTGAACAAAGATTTTCAGAGAGATCCCACTGCTTGATACTGCCAGCTTGATCACAAGAAATGAGTTCGCCTTGGTTAGGATGCACGCAGACATCATTCACTGGAGCGAGGAGGGATCAGCGCGGGGTCCCGAGGAAGGTATGACCGACGTTACCAGGGGCTGAATTGTCGTAGGTTCTATGAAGTTGCGAGCTTCTGCACGGCGACTGATCAGACTGGAAAACAGGATGAAGGGATTTTCATCTTACCGAAGGTCCCATATTTTAATGGTGCCATCCTCGCTGCCCGTAACTAACCACTTTCCCTCACTGTGAAACGAGACCGAGGTTACATTGCCAGCGTGACCTTCGAAGGTAAGGGCCTATTGCGACGCGATGAAACATGATGATTCGACAATTGAGATAATGGTTTGCTAACCGGTGATGACGAAGTGCTGGCTATCTCATAAATCAACACTTTCTTGTGAATGGCCGCGGCTAGTGATCGCTTACTGAACAACGCAATGAATAAGGAGTTCATGCACGACCCAAGACGCGAACACACTCAGGAGATATGGCCAATCTGTTTACTTGCTATATATGATGGATAGTTAATGTATCGACGAGCAGATAGCGAAGCACGACAGTGAGCAGCACGTACGCCTGCTTCGGACCGGGCAATGGTTCTGGAGCATATGCCACTCCAGGCCTCCCAGAAGCGGATTTCGTGGTCATAAGAGCCAGTCACAAGGATGACAGACATATCATGGCGAGCTGAACCACCTCTCGAGCTAAAAGAGGGTGCAGGCATTTCGATGGTCGGAAACACAGATGAAGGGTGCGTGACGCGTGATGATCAACGTGACACCAAGCCTGCGCAAACTCGAAGAGACGCCCCTGAGTCGCCTGGCCTTCGCAGTTTGTTTCCAATTTGTTTCACTTCTGGCTTCGATGTCCCCAGGTTCAGTTCCAGTATGCTCACTGTGGCAGAAATACGCGTTGCCAATTTCCGAGGATCACCTAGATCTCTTTGCATGGATCCTTCTTGCGCTGTGTCTCCCAGCATGAAGTCCTCATGTCGCAGATCTCACTGGGCGCATGTGTGGGTTCTAATTCTTCCGTATTGTCTTCGAATGGTTTGTTGGTCATTACGTGAAAATGGCTTTGATTCATAGTTTAGGAAAAAGGACCGGCAAGATCTGCTAGCCATGCGAGAATCTGCTACTTTGCTCGATCAATACTACACTACTACCCTCACACCACCGCCCCGTTCGTTTGACTACAGTGGCCGACGATGCATCGCTGAACCCTTGGCCCCCATGGACTGGCTCTACTCCTCCTTCGTCTATCCTTGCGTAAGCGACATATTTCAGTGATTTAATACGCCTTCATCTTCCAACGTCTGGCCTATCGCCGACCCGCTCGTCACGACATATAAAGAGAATCTCAAGCTACTTGGAGCTCTACAGTACAACTCTTCTTTGCACTATTTTGGCTATGAACGCATTCCCTGTAAGATCTACCTTCCAACCCCTTCTGTCCTCTGACACACGCCTAGGCCGGATCACGCGTATTCTTCTGGGGATCCAACTCCCAGGTCGTATACGGCACTGTCCAATCGACCAGTGTCCAAGCGGACGTAAGTTCTTCTGGACGCCTAATTATCCCCCATACTCATCATACCAGGGAGCACTGGTCTTAGTGATTAAAGACGACAGTGGCAAAACGCTCAACCTTCCGTGAGTGATCTGGTAATGCCTCCCGTTGTCCATGTGCGATTCTCAATCCCTTATAAGCAGTGCCGGAGGCGTTACGAAAGTAAACTAAACCTCCTTTGGTGCCCCTTGACGATTGATTCTGAGGGCGACCAGAATTACCATGGACATTGTTTGCGTATTGGCGGCGCGACTTTGAACTTTCGACCCCGTTGTTGTAGATAGTGTGCCTGTCATACTATTTTGACGTCCCAATATATCTTCTACATCATGTCCTGATGAGATCTGGATACCCTTTTTTGCCACCTCCAATCGCGTTCTTTTTAGAAGCCTTTGGTCATGATGATCGACACTTAATGTGGCGGCATGGATAGTTTTGTCAGTAAGTCGAGTTAGCCTCGTGCATTCGATGCCCTCAGGGTTGGCCTCGCTTTTAAGGCAGCCATATTATGGATGAATTGACTCGCTTCATGATCACGTAGCTACCCCTCTATTTCTCTATGGGATAAAATTAAGGAGAAATAGATAAGATTTAGTTGGCAGTCATAATCGAGGGGTGCCTTGTTAATCTTCAACGGAGCAATGACTTAGTACTTAATCTCTATGTAGTCATATGAAATTGTACTTACAGACTTTGGAACTGAGAAAGCCCCCAATTACTTACATTCCTCTGTTCATACAAGCATTGCATTGACTTTCAACTGAAACTTCCCCGAGTGAGATTGTCGACGACTGGAATTACACAGAGTCTAGACAACGCGGAAGTAAACCCTGAAGCACGTGATAAAAGCTCCTATATGAGTGGTTATCAGATGCAGCGCCGTTCGACCCTACAAGTTGCAACTTCAACCGCACGACCTCTAATGCAAGGCATCCGTGCTTGGTTAGGGCCCATACTGCTTTACCTTGCTAGTGCCATAATCCGAGCCGCTTATGCCTGCGTCAACTGGCTTGGCACTACTTATCAATCCGGCCCCGTTCCTTCTCTACCCCGTAATACCGCTATTTTAATTACTAGCGCTGACGGCAGCCGTACGTTTCACCATTAAATCTCACTGAAGCATGCTGAAGGGCCCATTCCAGATGGAGAGGTCGCTCTGAGCCTCTGTCGGCTCGGCTACACCGTTTTTCTCATCTTCGGGGCCAAGTTTGCAGCCGAAGATTCGATTGAAATTCCTAGCGTTAGACGATATCATTTTCAATGTGCACGCAGCCTACTTACCATCATGCGTCGAACAGATCCTGAAGACATGGCACCTCATGAAACAGAAGGCTCCAAGTATATCTTGGGGTTCAATCGTGCCAATGACAGCAAACATTCATGACGAAGTGAACAGAAAGAGAGTTTACGAGACGGTCGAAGCGTACTGCTTCCAGCATTCGCTCAAGCTCTCCTGTGTCATCTGCTTGCCGTCGGACTGCTCAGTCACAGACTCAGACTTATTGCCAACCCGTCCAGCGGTGTCCGAGTTTGCGGAGGTATCTCATCTTGATACTGACCGATTGCAGAAAGAAGTGCAAAGAGATGTGATCGATGTATATTTATGCTTGAATGATTACATCCCAATGCTCTCAAAGTCCTTTGGAAGGGTCATATTTGTTTCAGAAGACAGCGGATTTCACAGTAAGTCTTCAACATTACCTTCATCGTGTCGCTCAATGTCGGCGTTAGCCTCTCTAGGGCATAGAGAAGTGGCATCACATGCCCTCAGGAAGGAACTTCGGCCGCTGGATGTTCACGTCATATCTATTACGACTGGGCCCAGACGCAGGCTACCGAACACGACTCCCTCAAGGTCGGGCTCATTTTTCAAAACATACACGCCTCGCAAGCCTAGAAACTGATAAATGCCCAGGTCCTTTACGTCATTGGTAGTTTCGATGATTTTTGGAAGCCATACTGGTAAACCCTTCCCTCTCGCCTCTTCTAAAGCTCCCTCATAGCGACCACCCGTAGGCGACCCCCGTAACTGGCTCCTGAACTCATTGTACGTATCAGGGGAAGAGTATCTTGATCACATTCACTTGGCCATACGACAGCCGTAAGTCTCTCGTTTGACATCGCCTCGCGCTCTATTGAATATGGTCATTGTAGAACGCCTCCTTCTCAGCAGTATATCGGCATCTTCCCGTTTTTCAAAGATCTTATCTCTCGTTGTCCGAGGCTGCAGGATCTAATGTAACTACATATAGGTTTAGCTTTTTCTATTCAATCAACGGCGATTATACGTCCATTATGTATACCCAAGCATCTCTAAACCATTCACGGTCAAATTGGGTCAAAGGATTCTACATGTTCGCTACGGCTAGGTAGAGCCAAAGGGGTGTTTGTCCCTGCTTGGGCTCATTGCATGAGCGCGCCTTCCACTTTAGGCAGAGGTCATTTGGATGCCGACTTCATCTTCTAACCATGAAGATCCATCGAATACCAGTTCGTTCATCTTCTTCGCTTTTGTATCGACTCATACTTACTTTAATGTCCAATGTAGATGACTACGCTGGTAACTTGTATGCCGCACTGGCAAGAACGGCCACCCGAAGTTTGACACTCTACTTTTCGAGACCTGTTCGTCTATTTCGGCCCTCGAAAGGTGAAGCGCGAGTTAACGGATATGCTTCTTTGAAATCTGAAAATGGGGCTCTACTTAGTGAGCGGATGGCACTCTCTCAAAGGGCTCGCTGTGCACCAAGGGTCATCGTTAGACCTGAACTATCTCAGGATTCTTGTGAAGGACCACGGTGTAAGTAGGTAGATTCTTAAGTTTTACTTTCATACTCACGGCGTGAGCAGTATTGGATAATCCCGAAACACTTTATCCCTCCAGTAATGGTGAATGCCGTGCTGGGTGCCGTGCTTTGGACAACATACTCGGAAGCTTCTGTATCTTTGTCACCCTTCCTTGGAACTCACCCTACCCTGCTGGCAGCAGCAGCTGGCGCAGCTTCTGGCGCAGCGCAAGCGGTCGTGGCAGCTCCAGCTGAAAATGTGAGATTGATTTTCGAAGGAGGAACCGGTGGCCATGGTTGGTCTCATGCATGGAAAGAAGTCTTCAAAGGCGTAAGAGACTCCCAACCCGCATCACCTCCCACCAAACGTCAGGCAATGCAAGACGTTCGTCAGGTGCGCTTCTGGATGAAAGAAGTCCGTGATATGGCAGGCAGAGGATGGGAAGGTTGGGGCTGGGGATGCGCGAAGGATGCTTGTGGTAACAATCATTCTGATTTTAAGTCATCCATGATCTTGAGATGCTTGGTTTCTTCCTATAGGTTTTGCGGCGTTCTTTGCGGTCTTCGATGTCACTCGACGTATGGCCACAGAAGTGGAGAGTGCGTCGCGGGACTTTGCGAACAAGTCAGATCAATCCGACATCGAGGATCAGCCTGCTCCCTTCACTCGTCATGTACCAAGGACTATGCGCGGTCTTACCCTGGTCTCGGGTGGAGTTATTGCCGGCCTTGCGTATGAGTACGTTAGTCGTCCTTGGGACGCCGCGCGGAGGGTCGTAAGAATAGAAAGTGTCGTCCATCCTGGTGCTAGGTTTTCGCCCTGGCGTGCCCTTCTCCACAAGGTTGAAGAGGAAGGGTTTCTTTATCTCTTTCGCGATCCGGCCTCCGTTCACTATGAACACACAAGCGGTACGCACCATAAGTACAAGCGCCTGTCAGCCATGCTCAGAACGCTGGGTCGGGTTGGTCCATGGGGTGTCGGATTTTTGGTGTGGGAGGCTTACGGTCCGAACTTGTCGTAGACAGACGGTATCTTTGTGCATGTACGTATTTCTGCAGACATTTGATACCCTTTGACGCTTTACGAGGATGTAGGTGCCTTCTGCGTCGCTTTACTGGGCCGCTCTCAACCGTTATCAACATCAACTCCATCGCATATGATCTACTACAATGTTCTCTAAGCTCTCGTATCGNAGCGCTTTTTTGAGAGCTTGGATACCTCAGCTCCCCGTTACCTGACGATTTGCTGCACCCTGTACACGAGGCTACTCTTTCCCCATCACGCTTTTCGACGATATCTTCTCGTCCATTGGTCCTACATCAATGCCCCCCATGATTACGTGTTGCTCTGCGGCGTGGCGGCTGTACAACATATTTGCCAGTCCCGGAATCCCATCCAATTTCCAATCGATGGTACGACCACCCATTAATGTGCCAAGGTCTTTTGCTGACCGCTCCTTGTGGTTTGATATATAACCACCGCATATTTACGGAATAAAACATACTCGGTCAGGATACTTGCCCCAGCATGTCTCTTTCTAATTCTCTGTGGCATCGGGTTCACGACGAGACCGAATCATGTCGGCGACGGTCACCGACCTCGTGCATCTCCACTTCTCCGCGAGTTGTTTGTGCCGCAAAGTAATGTCAACGACTCGAATCACTCTTGGAGTGATCTTACACCCAATAGTTGGCTTCCCATACGCTGAGAGTGTACATTCCATGTCCTTTAAAGTGACTTAGGCAAGCACTCATCCGAGGTGCGCAAAGTAAATGTCCCACACCGTCAAGTGCGTGCATGCTCAGGCTCTCTCCCTGTGGGACGCCAGCTTACCGCGGTGTTTTTGGATGTAACCAATCCGATTTCGAGATCCACGGTGAAGCTAGCCTCGAATAACAATCAATGAGTCTGCTTACCCAGGTATTGACAACTATTACCTTCTAGGAATGAAGACCACGACTCACTGCAAGTCATCCATGCGCTTGGCATGAGGAAATGTGACTGACCCAGGCATAAATCGACGGATCCGTGAGGATCGCTGCGCGAAAAGTCCTCACGATCTCTGCCTAGCCGCTTTTTCTGTCGATTCCACGGACTCGTACCGGGTTGTGATTGGAGTTCTTGTGACTCTGTACTTTCATTTCCGTCGTTGGCTGCTATCCGACATCCACCAAGTTTGCGCCAGTGCCCCCACTCGGTGGAAGCATTCAGGTCAATATGGCCGAAGCACTTACAAAGCCATTGATTTCCTCTCGATCCTAGGGGCGTGCATGAGCCACCGGACGCTGTTGCTTTACATGACACTTCGTTCTACGCGAAGGCTCAGGCCTAAGCTGAAAGGGCCAGCCTCTCTCCAGCCCTCTTCGTGTAGTTTACGATATATATTTGACGCCTTTTGGCATATTTGCGGAACATGGCCTGCATGGCTACCCACCCAAACATCCAGAACACCCAAAAGAATATTCGCAGAAGATTCTAGTAGCTCCCAGTCGCTGGTATAGATAGCCGAGCCTGATGTTATTACATAATCCATAAATCCAAGTTTCTAAGAATTGAGAACGCGAAGCGGAAGACTTGATCCACTGTCAATCAACCTGCGTACTCGCAATGCCTCGCTGTTCGCGAAATGGATGCAAGAAGGATTTCAGTTCTGGGCAAAATACACGTTGTGTATATCATCCCGGTGCTCCAGTGCGTTGAGACCACGCTGATATCATGCAAGTTGGACTGATAAACTTCTGCATAATCAACATAGGTTTTCCATGAAGGATTGAAGTCATGGTCGTGCTGTCAAGGCTTCAACAAGCCTGTCCTAGACTTTGATGATTTCATGAAGATTGAAGTGACTTATCTTTGTTGATCATTGGGGTGAATAATCTGGCTCACCTGAACACACCAGGGCTGTGAGGAGACCGATAGTCATGATGCCGTGGCTGCATCATCAGTTGAGGTTCAGAAGCCAACAACGAACACGAAACTACACGTAACAGAGGCTGGCGGGAAGGAGATCTTCTCCATGGGACCTTCTAGTCAGCCAAAACAGGCATCAGCTCCTGACGTCGCGCCCGCCCCCATTCAGGAGGAGGAGGAGGATCTCAGTGTGCCTGTGAGTCCTGGTACACGATGCAGACGCAAGGGCTGCGGTGTTGCTTTTGTTAGTGACGCTCTGAATAGAAGTGGGGATGGCGAAGGCGCCATCTGCACTTACCATCCATCTCCGGTGCGGTATGACCCCTTGGCATGATTTCTTGGTTGATTCACGCCTTCGTTTAGCCCATTTTCAGAGAGGGTAGTAAGGTACGATGAACTTTTTCAAAGGCCGAATAACTGTTCATCTTCTCGAAGGGATACCTCTGTTGCAAACGGAGAGTTCTCGAATTCGATGAATTCATGAAGATTGAGGGTTGTAAGAAGGGTCGTCATGTTTTCGCCCCAAAAATAACCACTCCGATGGTTCGTTCTGCCCGGGATTCGCGATTCCTTGCTTGTCATGTCAGCTCACGAGCTTCCCAACAGGCCGAGGAGCAGGTCATATGTCGGATTGATCACTATCAAACCGTTGACAAAGTTCATGTGTCTGTATTCGCCAAACAAGTAGACAAAGAAAAAAGTACTGTTGAATTCGAAGAAACCCAGGTACAAGCTTTCCCGGCCTTCACACGCACTCTTACTCAAAATTCGTGACAGGTCACGATGGATCTCTGTCTTCCTCACTCCAAACGGTTTTCTCGAAAAATTGAACTTTTTGGACCGATTGACCCCGCGCGCTCGAGCTACAACATTCTAGGAACAAAGGTCTGTCTAACTCACCACCCTCGCTATCTTTGGCCCTATTTACACGTGCCCTAGGTCGACTTAAATCTCCAAAAACAAGATACGCGTAGCTGGACCATCCTGGAGAAACCCACCCAAAATCTCGGTAACATTGCCTTGACTTTCGGGGTGGGGGGAAGGACTGGCACAATCGGTGGAAAGGACACAGTCTTGGATGCTGTAAACCAGGCCCGGGGATGAAATTAAAAGCAAAATGAATCTAATAATAATGAACACCTTGAGCGACCGAGAAATCTAATGTCATCTATAAAGTGGCGGGTTTTTCTATGACTTCGTACATCTGGATTAAATCACCTTCTCGGAGGTCGGAGAAACCACCAAAACTGATACCACATTCTGAACCCTTACGAACTTCGGTCACGTCCTTCTTCAGATAACGCATCGTATCCAGAGACCCTAAGGAGCGACAGGGTTAGTAAACCAGCATCTCTTTGGAAAGATCAAACGAACCATCATGAACCGTCACCCCATCGCGAATAACCCGAGCATTTTTCGATCTCTCAACGATACCATTGACGACGCGGCAGCCGGCCACTTTCTTGATAACCTTGGCCTTGAGATGGATATCGAAGAGCTGTAGAACGGTAGCTTCGCCGGTGACTTTGGACTCTATAATGGGTGGCAACAGAGAGATGACCCGATCTTTGACTTGGTCCATCAACCGATAGATAATCCCGGATGACAATATAGGGACGGCGTTCTGAGCTGCGAGTGCTTCAATCGGACGCGGAGTGGTAACGTTGAACCCAACGATGATCCCTGAAGGAGATATCGCGGTGTAAGAAGAGGGCTCAGTCAAATTCTGCAAAGAGACAACATACCGTCAACGGCTTTGGCCATTACGACGTCAGACTCGGTGACTTCGCCAACACCAGACGACACAACCTTGACTGTAGCCAGGTGATTGCCAATACCCTCGACTGCACCAACAACAGCTTCAACACTCCCACTAACGTCACCCTTGACGATTAATCGGAGGATTTTGGGGCCTTCCTCAACCTCAGCGTCAGTGACGGGTGCTAGTTCCGGGTTCCCTGAAGCAGCCAACTCTTGCTCCCGTCGTTCACGTTCGAGTTTCCTACTAGCATTGATAGCCTCCATATCTACCAGCGATGCCTCCGAATCACGCTGACGTTGCCGATTAACAACAGCCTTCTTGATATCGCTTTCCGAGCCTTGAAGGACTTCGTCGCCTGCATCTGGGAGAGACTTCCATCCTGAAACGATGACAGCATTACCAGGGTAGGCTGCCTTGACTGTTTTACCAGAAGGGTCATTCATGACGCGTACTTTCGCGTGATGAACGCCACTGAGTAAATGAGATCCAGGTTTGAGACAACCACGAAGAACCAAGACAGTGGCGACAGGTCTAAGTAGAGGGCGTGTTTCAGTGAGCGTGTCATCGAATAGTGTTATGATATTAATTACCCGAGCCCTTTTTGTACCTTCGACTCAAGCACATAACCATGCACTGGGCCGTCGCGCTCTGCGCGCAGGTCTTGCATCTCGGCCATGGCGGACAGAGTTTCCACGAGATCCGGAAGTCCTTGTCCTGTCAACCCAGAGACCTGGACTGAAGGAACGTCGCCTCCAAATTCTTCTAGTTGGACACCTTCCGCTAGTAGGGCGCGTTGAATAGCATCCTGATCAAGGGTTCAGTTCCGAATTCCTACAACAACGTTTAATCACCACTTACAACATCGACATCGGGTTTATCGACTTTATTGATAGCGACAACCAAACCGACTTTGCCCTCATCTTGTTTGACGAGATTGATAACCTCCTTGGTTTGTGGCATGATACCGTCATCGGCTGCGACTACCAAAACCACAAGGTCGGTGACTTGAGCTCCACGAGCCCTCATCGCCGAAAACGCAGCATGCCCTGGAGTATCAAGGAAAGTAATAGACTGTGGGGCCCCAGAGCCGCTGCCAGAGGTGGAGACTGGTACCGAAAAGGCTCCTATGTGTTGTGTGATACCTCCTGCTTCTCCTTTAGCAACGGAAGCAGAACGCAGCGTGTCGAGAAGGGTCGTCTTGCCGTGGTCTACGTGACCCATTATAGTTACCACGGGTGGACGTGAGGGGAGGTTGGAAGGATCGGCATGGACTGGGCTATGGATCAATCAGGACATGAAAGAATAAACGAAGTATGTGGATACGAACGAGGGAAAGATGTCAAAAGCAGCCTCATCGTTTACGATCGGATTCCGACCAAATTCCTCGGCCAGGAGTACAGCGTAATCGGATGTCAGGACTGTAAAAGTGCCTTCGTGAACAATGGGTAGCAGGGTAAAGGGAGTCTTGGCTTACCATGATCATACGAAGATTCATCTCCCATGCCAGCATGTCGCATCCTTCGCTGAAGGGCCTCTGTGAACGAACGTGAATGTTAGATCCCATCTGGTGAGAAGGAACCAACTGAGAATATGACCATACCTAGCTTTACACCTAAAAGCCTGGACAACGTGCCAACGGACACTGTCGATGGTATGTACACATCAGCAGACACGCGCTTCTCTTTTGGCACATTGAGTTTTTTCCGTTTGACTTTGGCCCCTGTATCAACGTGCTTGGGAGATGTCCGGGAGTGCGAGGGGATGGAGGCTTCTTTGCTCCCATGCGTGAGTATCGACGTTCGATCTTTGCGAGAAACTCTGTGGGGTTTGCTGCCGCTTGCATCTGCATTGGAGCTCTGATTGACACGAGGAACTTTGAAAAGGGACTTTCGTTCATCCTCCCGAGGGTTTGCCGAGTCATTCGTCCGAGGGTTGGATAGATTTTGGGCCAATCCATCCTGAGATATTTTGCGCGTAGAGTGCGCTGGCTCTGATCGCGAGTCAAGCCGATTCTGGGACCTTTGTTGGTCGTACCGTGATCCAGTTTGCTGTGAGGTAGATGGGAGCGCGGGGGCTTGTGATGGCTCGAAAGTCCTCGAGGGTTGTTTTGTGGACCATTTCGACAAGGAAGCAGATGATGGTTGTTGTCTGAGCGACGTGGCTCTCAGAGCGGAATTACGGGCTGGAGATATAGTAGTATTAGAATTGGACGTATTTGCTTGATTCCGAGGGTCATTTATAGGGGAACGTGTAAATCCTGGTATACGTTCGCCATTAATTCTTCCATTGGTCTCGCGAGATGAAGGAATGCGGAATTGAGGTAATGGTATTGACTGAGAGTCGCGAGCCCTGTGAGCAGGTTCAGCAGGCGGTGGCCTTGCCCATTTGTTTAAGCTAGGTAGCGACCCCGTCGTTCCGCCTTGATTCAGAGAAACCGGGGCCCATTTGCCCAACGAAGGCTGAGACTGGACAGAATCTTCATCCCATGTAGCAGGCTGTTCGACAAATGGCCATGTAAACCAAGTCAGAAAGTTGTCAGCTTGAAGGAAGACTTTTGCGCACCTTCAGACGCGCTGCTGTGGCCACACTCCGCCTCTGAACATAGCGCGACCGGGCTACCTGAATCGCCCTACGACGATGCATGGAAATAAGAGGCACAAATTCCGTCCCGGTGATGACTAATCCTCACGGAACGTCGTCGGGCGCCTATGGATCTCAATCAGGAGGCTCCTAGGTCTTCCCCTAGACTCTACCACTAAGAAACGCCTAGAACATCGCAGGCCTCATAGGCCTCTCATATCCCCTGCTTTAATTTCCGCGTTCTATCGCGGAATCAATCATTTATAGAGGCAAATCGGCCTTATTTCATCAATTCTTGTAGCCCTTTTCGCTCCGAATTATTCATGCATTGTTGTCTTACGAAAGGCCCTGTCAAGCCATCATGTGTTAGAAAGCCTTGGTATGCGACGTGCTGCAAGTCGTTAGCTGAGAAACGCAGCCGTTGGAAATTGATCTATTGATACCTGAGGAGCTTTCCGATCATGAAATGACCCTCCTGCGTTTCCTGTCCACCACGCATGACTTGAGCTGACTCTGTCCCCGAGCGAGAACCCTGATGACTGCAGTTTGTCACCAAGCAGCAAACATCTAGATTCGCCATAGCCGAACGGAAGCAAATGTTGAGGCTATGTCGACATGTCACAGTTATCGGCAAATGTGAACGGTTGCGGCAAGCCCTGGAACCTGCAGTTGCATGCAGGACGTGGTAGACGAGAGTCATGAGTCCCGCATGGTGTCGTAACCTGTCTTATCTGCCACCCCAGACCTTATGACCAGGAAAACGGTGCAGTGGACCAACGCAGCACGAAGTAATGTCCGTGGTCTCTGTCAGCAAGGCCGTCTCCGCACAGAGGCTTATTTTTTCCAAGTCGTTACGTGAGTGGATCTGAGTGGATTGTCCGAAGCAAGTGGAAATTTTTTGAGGGTTTTGGCATCGACACTGACGCGAGGTACCGAGACAGATAATCGTTATTGACTCCAAGAATCGAATTAAGGGCCCGTCGATGCGATGCGAGCCTGAAAGCCTCCAGCCCACCAGGTTCGAGCCGTAGTTGATGATGAGTGCCTTTTGACGGTGGTTGTTGTGTTCAACTTCAAGCAGCCGAGTCCTGACATCATTAGACGCCGTTGCCTCTTGTTTCTGTACCACCACCATCGGTCCACTTTTTCCCAGCTTGGACCATCCCTATCCTGAATCCTGTCGCCTTCGCCGTCGATTCAGGCTGTACCCTTGTCTGGTGCCAAGACTCCCAGCCTCGAGTCATTATTCAAATTCGCCTGGAGGAAGCACTCCAAACTTCTAGGTAGTACATCTCGTAACACCTTGAGGAGACCTCATTTACTCCTCCCCGTCCAGCATCTAGTGGAGATCAAGCAGGGTCCTCGTCCACAGACTGATGTCCTACCCCTCCCCGTCTCTTAACATCTCTTCCAACGATTCTATCTTGAACGATTGCTGCAGTGATTCCTCACGAGATACCTACCCTCGTTTCATCCACATTAGACATACCCCGGCAAACCGCAATTCGCCAGACCCAGACGAACGAGCAAGGGAAAACCAAAGAGTTACGACCGATCGAAACCGCAAGTCATCTTACTCTCGGCGGAAGGATACCTATGAACCTGATGGTCCCGTACCTGTTTGTGAGTCCAGCTTTCTAATTATGCCGCAACCGGTGGTGTTTGAACGTTCGTTATAGCCAAGGATTTCATATTTCTCCTCACGTTATGCTTTATATTGGCCTGCTTCCTAGTGGTCGTCCTCCGAGAATTTGCAATACCCATCGTCATCGAAGACTATGCTCCATGAAATAAATTTATGCATTAAGGAAATCCGAAGAGTAATTACAGTTGGGGAAGCTGACTCGCGTCTCATTCCTCGTATATACGAACACCGCCTCCACCCCATGCTCGCATGACTGCGCTCCCATCCCCAGTGGGTTGCGTGAACGCTACATCACCCTTACGGGGATCAAGAGGACAACCGTGGATGAAGGAGGATGCCGCCACAGATAATAGTTTGCTTGCTATGCCTTGCCGACGATGTGTAGATGGTACAAATAAACGGGGGATTCCCAGTGGAGTGGGCAGGCGTGTGGGGTTGCAGAAGAGGCTTGTGCTCGAATCGACAACGACAAGGTTGTTGCTTGAACTCTCGGATGTCACTTCGGTTAGAGTCGCAATGGCCATTGCCGTTTGAATCCGCTGTGCGATGACACAGCCCACAATCTTCTCTCGAGTAGACCTAGCAACAGACGGTGTCAAGAAAAGATAGGCTTTGGATGCATGGAGGGCTTCAGTCGTCATCGGTGGTGATGAAAGTGTGAGGTTGATGGTTTCGAAGAGGGTATTCAGCTACGCGGAGGTAATGAGCGAGTTTCACGCGAACCGACGAGGCGTCCATACCTTTGAACCAATCTTTCCTCCAACGTCGGCCTTGACGCAAATGATCCTTCCACGCTTTCCGCCTTTCAGACGGATGCCCTCTTCGACGACTTTAACACCAGCTTTCTCTGCCTCTCTTTCTTCTTCCCTGCCCCACTCCAGACCCTTCTGTACTCTGGAACAGTGGGCCCTGTGCAGGGCTTCATCATCCGGTGCCCCCTTTGTATAGGATAAATCGCAAATCGGACATGTCCTGAGGACAGACGTGTCAATGCTGAAATGTAGTTGTGTAAGGGTCTTCTGCCCAACAGGAGCCTTGGACCTAGAAGATTTCCGCGGCTTAACGGTGGTATGCGTCGATTTAAGTTTAAGCCTCTTGGCGGGAGGTTGCGAAAGGTTGGTGAATGAAGGTTGCTCTATGAGAGGTCGCTTTCGTCTTTCAGGTATCGGAGAGGAAGATAACTCGGAAGGAGGAGAGGAGGGACAGGGTAGTCGGGGTTCGCGAGAAATGGAACCGTATGTCCGCGTTACTTTGCGCGACATCGTGGTTGAGGTGAAAGGTCTAGTCAGCCACCCACTCATGGTAAACACCTTTCCGATCGCGTTATTTGCCTCTCTTTGTGCTCATTTGCTATCACATGATATTCATGTGACTCGTCCCCCCTTAACGTCGATTACATGGGAACACTGAATTAGAAAGCACGAGTAAGACAATGGTGGTATGTAGCGAATGGCGACGAAGGCAAGCGANTTTTTTTTGAAAGCCAAGTAATACAGTGTCAAAGGTCAGTCCAGAACGCAGTAGCGGTCTCCGAGAATCCAACCAAATTGTCCGCATGATTGATGAGGGGCTTCTGGTCGAGGCTGAGTTGGTATGTCGTTCCTACGGTGGTCAATCCGTATATTCGGACGCGAGAATCACTATCAACGTTGGCAATCTCTGGTTGACAAGATTTGGTTTCCAGACAGTTTTGAGAGTAACTGCTGAAGAAGCTATACAAACCGGCACCTAACAAGTAGGATATGTCAGCGCTCGAGGAGGTGTACTTGGCTACGGTGACATGGCTCACCGAAAATGTTTATTTCGAATGATTTATGAACCCATAGACCCCATGATGATGTGAGAGAGTCAAACATCGGGTCACCATACTTCTCCAGTACTTGGAAGGGATTCGGAGCAGCTGGAGTGGGTTGGAAATAGGGCTTGGGGAACCACGGGGCATCAGTGGTAATTGCCCGGTCAACCTCTTATAACACTTACGGATTCCGTCTGAATGAGACCCATGTAGTGATTTCTGGCACCGTGGAGATTGTACTGATAAAGAACATGATGCTCAGCTGCCCAAAAGTCAGCGTTCTGCGCTCGGCCAGACAGCGTTCAACTTACAGCCTATGGAATGAACGTCAGTATGAAGTACGAAAAGGAACCAATGTTGATTTACCTGTACCGATCATCCACACTGGCCCTTGGGATTCAGACAATATCCCGCGTCCAGAGAAAAGCGTCAGTTGATCTTGGCCATGAGCATCGATATCATGATCAGCGAGCCATACCCACGTTCCCTAGGAAAGATGAACAAAATGAAAGGAAATGGCGGAAAGCATCGTACTTCCAAGTAAGCGGACGACTGCTCCGTTAGATGCAAGGCGAGGAATGCAGCCATACACTCTGGTCCTCGCGACGTGATGGAGCAACGAGAGGAGTCAAGGTCCGTACCAGCAGCTATGCAATTCATGTTAGATAAGGTAGAGACAATATTGATCATGTATTACCGCCTCCTAATCTGATGGTAGGCCTTAGAGATAAGTGGCCCAGAGATAATGGGGATCTCACCGAATGTGCGTGTCCCACATCCCACAGCTGCCGGGTTGGCCATAAGGATCGTGGATATTCCATTCGACAACGATTGCACCGCCGGCTACGCAAAATGAGGCACTGAAGTAATCATTACCAAAGAACTCACCAGGTCCAACGGTAGAAAACATGATGTCTGTTATTTCAGCGACACCAACCGATCCTTTCTCCCCAACTTGCACCATAACGCGAGGATCGTTCATATTTTCAAATTTGGTTCCTTTTCCCGAAATGACAGACCATACTTCACCCACGAGTCGACTACCAGCGGGGATCCGAAGCGTGTCAGTGATGATGTAGACACCGGCGTCGAGGAACACAATCATTTCATTTTGTGCTGCCTGATGAACAAGGTAAAGGGAGATGCGCCATCGAAGGAAAACAATGAAGTACCTGGTCTAGCAAAGCTTGTAGAGGTGCAGTGTCATCGGTTACACCATCTCCTCTACAACCATAGTCGCGGGCACTATGGAATTGGCTGACGGGGATATTTTCGTATTGAGGATGGACCTTTCCGAAGATGTTTCCCGAACGATCCAGAAGCACTGACGGCTTATACGGAGAAGGGATAGTACCTTGGGTGAATTTGTGATAGACAGAGGACGAGTACACGTTTCCTTGAGCCCAGGTGTCGATGGTCTTTGCTTTGCCTCCAGGGAGTACAACATCCCCGTTTACTACACCAACAGCAGTTTTCACGTTCTTAAGCTTAATGTTGTCGAGGACCAATGAACTGCGAAGTTCTCCGTTACTCGGCTTGGCGTAACGCATAAAAAGGGGAGTATCCTTGACATCAGCATCAATAATGACTTCCGAACCAACACCTTCGCTAATATCAAAGCCGACCTAATTGGAATGAATAGTAAGCAACGGCGGAAGTGTTGCATGAGAGTTCGCAGACATCACAGTGGTTAATGCTAACTCCCTGGAACGTCCAGCCTGTCGCTGTGGTCAACTCAAGTACAAGGCCAAAGATATATGTTCTCACCCCAATTCCAAACGCCGAAAAAGCCTAAGTAATAGGATGAATGAGGACATCAAATTGAAAATGTAGACAGGCATGCTTACCAGTCTGGACATTGTTGAAAATGATATTGCGAACCGTGAATCTAGGGTTGTTGTCAGATTGGATAGATGTGGAAGGGAGGGTACCTACTGTTGGTTTCCACCCCAGATCCCGTATTTGCCTGATTGGACGGTGGAGGTAAAGAAACGCGGTCAACTCGTGGTGGGACTCACCACCATTGAATGTTAGATCCCCCATGAATCCGCCGCTACAATTGGCATCAAAAAATTGGATGAATAGCGAATCTATAATGGTATATGAAAGGGCTCACCTCCCGTTCTCCATGAAGATACCTTATCGGAGATAATATTTAGCTCTCAAAAGTAATGATCGACAAGAGGTTATTTATTACCTTGATGTGCGGTGTTCTTCTTTGTCGACATATGGACAACAATGTTCATCAACGACGTAGCTTGAGAAACTTGCCAGTGGATTCCAGTAGATGTTGATGAATGTGGCGTTTGGCGGAGGTCGATGACAAAATTCCTGATGGAGCGGAAGCTGTTCTAGACATAAGCCAACTTATCACGGGTTACCAGCGGGGACAAGACATACAAGTTATTTTGGTTGACATACCACTGTGCTCCAGCACCCAAGGGGATATATGGGTCGGCATCTACATGAAGAGGTGGTCGTTCACCTCGGCAAGGTATGAAACGGGCTTGCTTGACTCACCAATCACAGCCATGCCATTGAAAGAAGGAGAAGCAGTGAGGGTGGGAGGGTCTCTAGCATCTCCGATTAACTGCGAGTAGTACCAGGCGATGATGGGCGCGGAGACAATGTAATTTCTACGATATCACCATTTGAGGATGGACCGGATGCCGCCGAGGCACGATACATACCCAGTAGGAAAGTAGATAAGAGCAGGAGACACCCTAGAACGATATATGAGCATATCAAAGCCTAGTAGGCGAAGGTCCGTACTGACGTTGATGCAGGACACTTTCCCTCGCCACAACGGATACCGTCTGCAATCGCACGACTGTATGGAATTAGCCCTTTACAACGAAAGTCTTGTAGCTGAGAACGTACTTGATGGCTGCAGTATCATCTGCCACTCCGTCGCCCTTCGCACCATAGTCCTTTACATTGCGAAACACCTGGTAAGATGTCGCGTTCTGGTGGAAAGGCGCAATTCCTTGGTGTTTGATTGCTTCCAGCCAGAAAGGCTCTTTATGCCCACTACTTTTGGAACCCGAAGACACGCCGACTGTGGTGTTCATGTTCAAGTCTAAGAGAGGCGCTGTGGGAACACCACTGGCAATCCTCAACACCAAGGCCAAGGCAAATATGATGCTAAGCACCACAAACATACTGAAGAGATGGAAAAGAAGGCAGCGACCCAGTGATTAGAGTCTTAATGCTTCTTGCTTCTTTGAGCATTTTACCTTAACCGCTTCGCATGCTGCACCTGAGGCCGACTCTGAGCCATAGGTGATTAATTATTGAGCTTTCGACGCGCCAAAACTCGAGCTCACCTTCACAACGCGGTAACCATTCACCATCTCCCTTCCAAGCGTACCGTCGAGCTCCTTCTGAGTTCGTGTATTCGCATGCAGCGCAATGTTGTGTGCTGGGGAGATATCAACTTGAAGAGAGTCGTACGCAAAATTGATTGACTCGGACACGACGTCGATCTCTACGAGTCCTGAGCTCTGGTAATTAGCGGGGATTTCGGGTGACGATGAAAAATGGAATTTCGGGACCAAGCACATTCAGCGCTTGCCCTGGCGCGACGCGCTCCTGTGCAACCCTGACTTGTACTGTCCTCTTTCATGCTTTAAGCTTTCAAGGCTCAGGTCTCACCGGTGCACCAGTCATTACAATGGAAAATCCATGGCTAAGTGTAGTTAGCAAGCTCCACCATCGTGAAAAGCGCTGCGAAGTTTGATTATGATACAAGTTTTATAGAGTATATCCTATCTTTATGACGTATTCTATCAGGGGCTCCAAGATGTTACTGTGGAAGCAAACCCGTCGCGGTTCGCACTTTGATTGATAATGCCAACTTGATTGACGCTGAGTTGGAAGGTAGTGGCGACGGTAGAAAGAGAGTAGATGTGGATACTCGAACTTGTGTCGATGTTGACGAGTTGGTTTTGGCAATTGAAGCTGGTCAAACACGCTTGCCCGTAGTTTTGGAAGAAACTGTAGAGTCCCGCGCCTAAGGAAGACATTGGTGAGATCCTGCTAGGGTCGGTCACTAGGAGTATGCCTCAAAAACTCACCGAAGACAATAATATCGGTTGAAGTGATAACCCTGAGAGCCCATGCAAAATCGATGCCATTACCGAATGTTGGATCGTGGAACGCGGAGTTAGTAATGAACGGTGCAGGCGCGACGGGTGCTGGTTGATAGTACGGCTAGATATTTATTTGGCATATGTCTCAGCAGGGAACACATGAAGGACCCACAGTTTCTGTTTGTATAAGTCCCATGAAGTGGTTCTTCGCGTTGACGAGGTTATATTGATATAGGACGTGGTGCTCAGCTTTGGATATTCAGAGTGAATGTCGTATCGAGAAAATTCACGAGTGGATACTCACAGGCTGTTCCAATCATCCAGACGGGTCCCGCAGACTCGGACAGGATACCTCTTCCCGAGAAGATAGAGATTTGAGAAGAGCCGTCACCATCAAGGTCGTGATCGGCCAGCCAGACCCAAGTACCCTGCACGATGTCTACATCAACGTCCTATCGCAGACGTGTGGAATAACTGACCTCTAGGTATGCAGTTGATTGCGCGGTGATGTGAAGGGCGAGGAAAGCGGCGTAGCAGCTGTTGAAGTTCAAACTACCTGATGGACAAGCGGCGCGTTCGAGGTTCGTCCCAGCAGCTAAGATACTCAGTCAGTTATTGTTATCTTTGGAAACATGATCATGCAATCGCTGACCTCCGCCAAGACGGATATGGGAATCCCACATACCAGCGCCACCTTGTTGACCGGAGGGCTGTTTGACATTCCATTCTACCACGATCGCTCCAGGCGCTACAGAAAGTGAATCAGTGGGAAGAGCCTTCTGCAGACCACGGTTACATACTAGGTCCGACGGTGGAGAATATGATATCGGTGATTTCGAGTACACCTTGGGATCCGACTGCTCCAGCTCTGACGACGGGAACGGGGTTGTTGAAGTCACCGAAAACGGAGCCTTTTCCTGCAATAACGGTCCAAGCTTCTCCGACCATTTGGGTACCGGCTGGGATGGTCAAAGTCGAAGTGACGATATAAGTACCAGCATCGAAGAAGATGATCTTGCAGCCAGAGAACTACAGTAAAATGTGCGTCAGCAAAGAATGAAAGTCAAATGCACGGAATTTACGAACTTGATTGAAGATAGCTTGAAGAGCAGCGGTATCATCGGTAATTCCATCACCCTTCGCGCCATGGTCCTTGACACTGACGAACTGGCTAACAGCGTAGGCTTCGTACTGGGGGTGAGTCTTTCCGAAGATCTTTCCAGAGGAGTCCAGCAAAACGGAAGGCTTATTGGCAGCAGGGATATTCCCTTTGGTGAAGACGGGATTCGGGTTGGTTCCAGTGTATACATTCCCTTGTCCCCATGAGTTGATCGTCGTCGTTCCTCCGTTGAGTACAACGGCGCCACCAACGACTCCGACGGCGACAGGTACATTCGTCAAGCGAGCGTTATTTAGGACGAGGGAACCGGCAAGCTGTCCATTACTGGGATTAGATGTTCGTACAAAGATAGGGGTATTGGCGACGACGGCGTCGATGATTGCTTCAGCGCCAGTGGTCTAGCAGAAATTGTGGTCAATGACATGATGCACAGGAGACATAGCTAGGATGTCGCACCTGAGTTGCCTCTGTTACGCCTCCGGTGGAAATATCGAAGCCAACCTGAGTGAGAAAGTCAGAATGGCCCCTTGAGTTCCTAGGGCAAGATCAACATACTTGACAATTGTTGATGTTTACGCCCTGGAAAGTCCACCCTGAAACGACATATAAGCCATGTTTCAGAGTACTTCGTAAGATAGAAGAGCGTACCCCAGTTCCAGACAGCATACACGGCTAACAGGAAATGGTTGTTAGTCAGGAGTTGGTCAAAGGGAAGAGTATCCTACCTGTGTCAGCGTTGTTGATGGTGATGTTTCGGACCGTGAACTGTTGGTTACCAACCCACATTCCGAATTTGCCTGAAAATCCATTAGAAAACTGTCAAACGGCAGAAGAAATAGTACCAACCTCCGTTGAATACCATATCTCCCATATATCCACCACTAAGNAAAAACGTCAGGAACACTCAAGCCATGTGTATGATGTGCTTAATCCTGACCTTCCGTTCTCCATCCAGATACCTTGGTGCGCATTTCCAGCGGCAGTGCTCAATTGGAAGACGATATTCATCAACGAAGTCGCCTGTGCGACTTGCCAATGGATACCTGTTCCACTAGCACCTGCAGGCATCCTGGATACACAATATGGTAAGGAAGTGCGACAAAAGGACTTGAAGTTGCGAATCAAGCTTACCTTCTCGTATCGATGATGAAATTGCGAACCGACCGGAAGCTGGAGCAGCTCTGGTGAGTTGGCGAAGAGCACGCTTTACATCGCGCTCACAAGTTGTTCTGATTAGTGTACCATTGAGCACCACCGCCTCCTGGGATGTATGGATCGGCGTCTATATGGGTCAACGTCGATAAAGGTTGCCTAAGTTTTAGAGTTGGGAGGACGAACCAATGATTGCCATGCCAGCAAAGTTTGCCGCCGCAAGGAGCGTGGGCAGATGACGAGCATCGCCGATAAGTTGGGTGTAGTAGTATGGGACGATGGGTGCGGTGACCAAGTAAGTGCTGAGACATGACGATCAGTATCCCGCGCAATCCAAGACGGAAAGGGAAACTCACCCCGCGGGGAAATAAACTAAAGCAGGGGTGACCCTGAAATAGATTGATCGCCAATAAGCTCGACATATCATTGCTTGATCATTGCACGGCATGGAAGGGAACGGTCACGAACGTAGAAGAATGGCAGGAACCACCACCGCATCGACCACCGGCAGAAATGGCCGCACTAATAAGGAATGATTAGCATGAGGAAGTCCTGGAAGAAGACAGGCACCGACTTGATAGCTGCAGTGTCGTCGGTAACACCATCACCTCTGGCACCGAAGTCTTTGACATTTCGGAAGACTTGATAGTCTGAGGGATTAGGGTTGAATGCCGCGATACCCTGGTGCTTGATGTTCTGTAGCCAGAAGGGGTCATTCGCAGCTGCGGTACCAGCACCAAGAGGAGCGGTGCAGGACGTCCCGAGGGCGTAGACAGAGGAAATAAAGGCGAGGATGAGGGAGAATAGTTTCAGCTGCATGGCTAGAGCTCCTGGGGGGACCGTAACCATTGACTTGCAAACACCGTTATTCCGAGGAAGCCTTTATATCTGGACACCTCATGAGCGACCACCCATAACACTCACCCCCTGTCCGGGTCAATCGCCTTCGTCGCAATTACACGAGGCGAAATTCACGGCGGAGATGTACCATATGACCATGGACTTTACCGCCAATGACATAGAGACAAAGCGCAAACCGCCTCTCGCCCGAGAAGCGACCTTCTTCACCTTCACGACGATATGCTACCTCTGATGAGCTGGCATTTCGAAGGCCACTGCATAAGGAAGCATGAAGTCAAAAGGTATTTACGTTTCAGAGTCGAAGACCATGCTTCCTTGAAGGTCGCCCCGGAAGGACACATAGATCCTTCAGGATAGGTCATCCCGCTCGATTTTCGCAATGGATACGCCTCTAGTGGTGGGTATTCCCTTATGAGGCCTTCGGTTGTCGAGGACGCCTGCCAGAAATGACTCGTGAAGCGCGCTTTCTGGGATTAACCGGTGGTGGTCCATGCTTTCAAGATTCGCTAAATGAGCATCCCATGACATACACACTCTGTGGGGGACTATGTGAGAAGCGTATCACTTGATGAGTCTATTGATGGTCGATGCCTTCGCGTTGTCATCACGAACCTTCCAGAGTAAGCTCAGTAGGCTTGCTGGCGCATTGTGCTTGCATGTGGGCGCTTTCATAGAGGCCTCGGGGAGCTTTCGCCAAGCCCAGCCCGATTACGGCGGTAGAGTCTGAGTGTAACGAGTTGAACACAACAACCGGCGGGTAACGTTCAAGGACAGATAAAGAACATCCAACACCAATCCAGTCAAACCTCCGTGTGTCTCTCTTAAGGTCATAAACCGGAAAGAGGCTCATTTTCGGCATAATCTACAGTCGCGAAATAAGGATTTCTCTGCCCGGAAGGGGGGAAAGCGGGAGACGCGTTAACCGGTGAACTCACCTCGCGAAGCAGAATACCCAGTTGATCCGGGAGGGAAGACACCTCGCGTCAGGTTCAGAGACCCGCGTCTCTATGTGTCGAGCATGTGAGAGAGACTGCAACCGCTTACAACCATGAGAGCGCCGCTTTTGGAAGAAGCCAATGAACATCGTTGCGCGAAGAGGTGCCACCCTTGGGTGCGACGGTAAGGACATGGTGTCATATGTTCTCTTGAGCCTCCTCTGTCCAATACCAAGTAACCACGTCCTACGAAGTTGGGCGACCTATATCTCCATCTCCATCTCCATCTGGTGAGAAGTCTGAGGAAGGAATGGATGGCTGGAGACGGAGAAACTCAAAGTTCCGGCTCCGTGTGTGTCTTGGCAAGATCCTGGCTCGCAAAATGGTGCACAATACGCTATATCCAGTCCTGAGCTTGAAGGAGGACGCTGTGAGTTTTCAAGTACGAAGTCGGGCATTGGCACCGAGCCGACGGCGTGAGAATCAGAGCTACAAATCTACGGGCCCCTACCAGCCCCTAAGCTGTCGGCGTTCGCGGCCAAGTTGTAGGGATTCAAGTTTCTCAACGTTCTCAACGTCAACGGTCGCTTCGACTCTTTTTCTTATCCATCTGGAGTGCGCATCAGTCGAAGAGGTGCTTATAATACAGCTAGTCATACACAACCAGTGTTCGTAGAACGTAAAAGTACAGGGTATCTTGAAGTGTTCAATCACAAATAGTACAACTCCTCGCATGTCTCCTTCGACAACCCCCCACCATCCACCACCGTCCGATCAAAGTCTTCAAACGATGCGCAAGCCCGCGCCCCGAAGATTGTGCAGCATTTTCACGTCCTGCGGGTTACGGGCGGCGTCCAAACGCGGATTCATATACTTGGGACGAGCAATGCTTTGTTGTTGGCGGTGTAGTTTACCCTGCCACGCTGCTATCCATCTCGACTCCATCATGTTCGCCAGTATACCGTCCGTCGACAAGAGGCACGTTCCAAACTTGATCGTCTCCAGCTTGGGGCACAAACAGGTCTGCCTGCCGTCTGCGGTATCGCGTGCCGTAAGTAGTTGGAGGACGCGATCTGACATGGGGAACGCGACGCCTCTGATGTCAGAGAGTTGCAGCGACACCAAGGAGTGACTCGTTGCTTGAAGACAAGCAATCAGGGCAGAGTCAGACTCCAACACTTGGGAGAACCGGAGAGAGGTGATGTCACATTGAGATCGCTCAACAAAGTCGGCAAAGGCGGCTGGTTGCCAGACAGAGGAAGCTATGGTGGTCTCAAAATCGAGGTTGGCGTCGGCTATTGTGAGTGTCTCGAGGCTGGGAAGTGTGAGGTGGTCGAAGAGAGAGCCTAGGGGAACCGTAGAATATATTGTCAATGTCTCCAAGGAATGGTGTATGACGTGCTGGGATGGATCGACGTGGAGTATAGGGCTGGTCACGACCTGTAACTGAGCGGACCTGAGCTCGGGACAGTTCCTGAGAAGGGGCAGACATTGATCTGCTGAGAGAGACAACTGCTCGATGTTTAGGTCGACGATCGCGGTGGTATTGAAGGAGAACATCTGTGAGACCAGACTACGTGTGCACCACGTCATGGCACGCAGACGTGGTGCTGACTCGGGGGTGATATTAACAGTACATGATGGGGTAGCCCAGAGATCATGAGCTTTGCTGAAGGTGACATCGACCGTGCTCAGCAGAGGGGCTCGCCTTGAAAAGAGATCTGAGACGGGGGCCACGTGTATGGGTTGGAGGATGAGGGAGATATGTCGAACTCGGTGAATGTTATTGGCCAGAAGTTCGAGTAATGGGGAAAGCTGGGTGCCAACGGAGGGGGCGTAGATGCTAATGTCAAGCTGGTGTTGCCCTGAGCGCTGGAACCACAGCTTTGCTAGTTCTGTACGGGCAGCGACATTACTAGGGCCAAGAATGATGAAAAACGACTTCCAAAGCATGGGTGTCGTCAGGACGAGGTTGCGCCATGAAGAGCAAACCTGAGCGAGCGACAAAGGCGCCTTGAGTGCGTTTGGCTTGTTAAACCGGTCGTTTGGCAGGCAATGCGAAAATATCTCTTGTACTATGTATATGGGCATGGACTGGATGGGAGAGAGGAGGGCCAGGTAGGCCTCGATGTGACGGTAGACGACATTACGTTCATGGAGGAGGTTATCGCTACAGGCAACGGTCAAAAGCTGGTTGTCCAGCAGCTGAAGATTTCTTTGGTCCTGTAGAAGGAGTTGTCTGAGTTCATGTCTGTTCTCAGGCGTGAGTGGCCGACGGGGAGTGTGGGATGCCAGCATGGTAGCGCTCGTGTCGCTCGTGTGAGGTCTGTCCGTTGTGATCGTCAGCCTCGCACTTTTGTCGGACGTGAGTGTGGAAGTACCCACCTGTAGTTGCGTGGACGGATTTGCGGGGTGGGGGTGGCTCAGGCTGGGGCTTAAATATACGGGTCAAGTTACGTGGTTTAGTCAGACTCTAATGGAAGGAACTTGGACGGTCGTTCGAAAAGTGGCGTTTTGATAAATCCCAGGGTTTGCCCCGTGTAACGAGCGTAGCATCAGATAACCTAACCGGAATAAGTTTCCAGCACACTTCGACGATGAACTTGGAACTTGCCTGTGGTCCAACTATCTGCTTGGGGCTATCTGGACGCGTCCCACCTCAAAATCCGAGTGGTTTGGCAGGCTTGGCGCTCTTCAGGGGTGGTCACGATGCACTCAGGGGCCTGCTAATCTTGTGAACTTTACACCTGTGCTCCGTGCGGCCACTGATGTTGCTTCAGAGACTGGCTAGGCACAGGCCAAATTCGCTCTTTCTTTCTCAACAAACGGCACTCGCAAACTGCTTCTCATGCCGTCGATACGCGTTCTCTCGTTTCCCTGATCGCAAGGGACCAGGAACTTCTCGGGTCGACACGCGGAGAAGAGTACCCCGGGCCACCAGCAGCCCAAAGTACGCTGACCACGAAAACCGACCTTCCGAAGAGGAATCGCAGCTATGGCACACGAGTCAACGGCCGCCAGCGAGTAACCCCGAGGAGGGTTTAAGGCGGTTGCTGTTGGAAAATAGCACCCTGGTCATCGAGAGGTCAGTTGTCATGATGTGTGGGGTGATGGTGTATTCTTGAACATCCATGGTTCAGGCAAATTGAAATGCTGAACGTATTCGTGGGCTTCGAACAGTCAAACAAATACACCATTTGTATGATTTACATCAACGCCCCCATCTCCAAGCATTGACCAAACCGTAGCTAATGAGCATGGAACCCCGCTGGGCTACATTGCCGAAGAGCCAGGAGGTTTCCTCAAGACCTTCTCGCGGCAAATGCTCGCAACCCATAGACCGTTTCGCGCACTGGTCATGGATCTCGCCGGGTCTCCGATTCTCTGGGTAAGTCAACCAACAGTTTCACTTCCTTCCGATCTATGTCCTCCATAACTCATCACATTCTCCTCTTTACATAGGTCCGCCGCCCATTTGCATGGATCAACTCGCGTATGTATGTCCAACGCCTGAAGCATTTCAGTGAATACACACCAGAAGGGGAACCCCTTCTTGATACTTTTGCCGAAGTACAGCAACGCTGGCACCCCTGGCGCAGACGCTACGATCTATTTCTACGACAAAGCCATCATCGGATCCTATCCACCACCTCCGATCCGCAACCGGAACCCAGTCCTGCTGTGTTCAACCAGGCATTTCAAGTCGACGAGGGGATTCTCGCCTGGAACTTCAAACTATTTGACGGGCGAACACAGGAGGTTGCCCATGTACACAGGGCGTTTCGGGGGTTCGGACGCGAGGTCTGTTTGTGGACCTTCATTCATTTACCATTATCCGAGTTCTAATTGATTTTATCTCATGAACATAGTTGTTCACCGATACAGGCGAGTTTTGGTTGCATATGCTTCCACTTTTACCGAGGTTGCTCATCTATCGTCATCATCTAGGTCAATATTTCGTGAGGTTTGGGGCTAACCCGGAAGAACACGACAGCTCCAACCAGTCCCCTTCGACTTCGACTCCAACGATCATCAGAGACCTTACGTTAGATGAACGAGCGGTACGAAGTCCTCTTCTCAACTATTCTCCTTCTCAAACTTACTCTGACCCTGCTCGATTTAGCTCATTCTCGCCCTGGCCAGTAAGTTATCCTGGGTTCCTAAGTACCAGATCGACGACTCGGACTCACACACCCACGTCTTTTAGTAAACATCGACTGTGATTACTTCTCGCGGCACTCCGGCCATCAGTGAGTCGAACTTCTCCCCAAATCGAGTTCCTGTCCACGGCTAACTCGTGGGTTCAGCGGTGGCCTTTTTGGATTTACTCACATCGGGGGCAATTGGGAGTAGGTCCTACATTGTCAGATCAGACAATTTCGAACGAGTTGGAGCTATGTCCTAACAATACACTATATTATAAGGTAGATGATATCACAAAGCAAGGTTACAGTGTTTTGATAACAAATATAGTTCCTAAACTAAAAGAATAAACTAATAATCACCGTCAGATAGCGCTTCAAGGAACACCTGAAGGTCAGCTTGGGCGATTTCATATACATTTGAATGGAATGTCGCATATTGGCCTCTTGCGTTCGTCCTCTCAGCGGCCTCGATGAAGGCCAGGCCAAGTTTACTATGTGGAACTCGGGGTTGAGCATTCCGTTCCGTTCCTTCCCAAGTAGAGGGATAATAATAGTGAAGAGATGTTACTCACTTTTTGCGGGTATCACCATAGTCCAAGGCAGCAATCATACCCACGACGGTGTACAATTCCTGGGGCTCATTCAAACACGCCACGACCAAAGGTAAACCTTTCTTCTTTGATCGACCTTTGAAAGCGGTGGCAGGAAGCCGATCACGAAGTGCATCGATCAGCCAGAGAGCCAGCCGTGAAAGACACCCTGGGTGTGTGAACAGGGCGAGATCAGGTCCTTGAGTCAGTGTCACAATTCGGTAATTGCGCATCGTCCGAATATCTTGCTTGTCAATTATTGACGTTCCTTGTCGGATGATGGCACGATGAAGAGCCATTGAGAGGGATAACGATTCCCGCAAAGAGGTGATGCTAAGAGACCCGGGTTAACACTATCTCTCTTGGTGGAGCGTAATAAGAAGTTGGCTTACTCAGTCAGAGCATCATAGGCTGTCCAGAAGTTCTTTACCCACCATTCCTCGCCCTCCTTGGTGTCTTGCTCAGCAGCATCATCTTGGGCATCTGCACCTGCCCTAGCCTTCTCTACCCCGTGTCCATTAGGATTATTCCCCGGAGGGACGTTCTCCCGCTCCTCATCTTTACGCCGTCGACCATCTCGCGTGCCTGCTTCCCATACCCGCCCCCCGCCAAACCACTCACCACCATTACGGGCACCTTCAATCTCAACTTCCATGCGGATGCCACCTGCGACGTCGAGTAGTGCACTGATGCCCTCGACCGCATCCGCAGCCGATAGTGGTTGGGATCGATATCCGTAGCATCGCATAAACGAGGGATAAGACAACTCCACGAGGCCATACTCTGGCGCGACAGCGTTCAGCTGCGAGATAAGTTGCTTCTTCAGATCCATATCCATGTGCGAGTAAGGCTGTTGCGTCTGTGGTATTGAAAACCTGAGTAAGGGAGGCTTAACCGACGTGCATGGCTAAGGAAACAAGAGTTACGAACCCCATCTTGGCAAGAAGACCTGTTAGTCGCTTTCTTCCACGTTCTTTCCAGATACCCAATTTGCTGGCTACGTAGCTCGAATGAAACATCGCGTCATAAAGAGTCCAATGGCGGAAGAGCGTAAATCGTAATTCATCCGTGGCGCGCACGTTGAGGTCGTCAGCGCCAACAGTGTTCAAGGCGTGATGGTTGGTATCGCCTGTTATCGGCGGGTTCAGTCTAGACACCTCGTCATTGTAGATGGAGTGATGGCTCTCATAGTAGTCGCGAGATATTCGAGACGTTACATATTGAAAGGTCAGACCAAGAATGGCGAACCTAAAGTGTCGATCAGTGTGATGGCCGTGTGTCGGGTAAGTGAAGGCGGCGTACCACAGGAGATCATTGTCAACGCGATCCATACTATTCGCAAGGACATAGACTGTGCATGCAGCACTTTGTCCATAAGATAAACCGGCAAGACCATATTTATTGAGCCGAGCTTGATGGAAAGCGTACTCTTCGCGGGTAGTGCCCTGTAAAGTGGGTGAGTATATAGTAGTGCGAAATTGATGCACCGTGGCGAAAGTGCACCTTTGTAAGATGACGTCGTTTCCCCGCCCGGTGACCGTCGCCCAGAGATCGCCGTTTCCGTGGTCGTTCGCTATCCTCTTCGTACTCTGCCTCATTCGTCTCATCGTCTTCATCCACCTCCTCATCATCTCCCGAGATTGATTCCTCGTCTGAATCTGAGAAATCGTCCGGCTCCAGGGACTGTACCAGGCTGAGTTATGCACTCGGGGGTTCATTCAAGTAAGTGCATAACTCACTGTCACCACCTGCCAAGATTGGCGTTCCTCTTCTAGCTTCTTGTATTCGCCGTCAGTCCACACTAGTACACGCTCGCCAATGGAATCGGCGCTGAAAACGTTGGTCAAGTTAAGTGGTCGCATTGAATCAATAACATGTATTGTGACTGTCGGTGCAAACGTTCCGAAGATGTGTGGTTGGGTCAAGTTAAGAACACCACCCATGTTAAGAAGAATCACTGTGCGCAACTTTCAGGCGGGTTATAACGAGTGCGTAAAGAACGTGGAATCAATCGCACCTCTGCATACTCTCGGAGTTCGTCGACCTGTTTGTTGAACTCGTTCATTCCTGAAACAGGTATCGTGCTGTAGCTCAGATCGTCCTGCTTAAAGAGGTCGGCGAGCATGCGAGCAGCACACAGGGCGTCCACGTCAGTCGCCACGAGCATGACTATCGAGGACGCCGAGGTAAGAGGCGATTGGCGGTACGAGGACAGGATGCTTTGGTACGCATCGGCATATGAGGATTTTGGCGTGGTGAGCTGGTCATTTTCGTACACGGGCGGCTCGGGAGGGGGGATGAAGCCCATGGAAGGAGTTGGTCCGAGCGTAGTAGTTGACGAGGGCGACGCGACGCGACCCGTGGCTATGCCGCGATGTTGATCGTTATTGTGTACCACGTGCAAGTTTCAACAGGGGCGTGATGAACTTGCACAAACANTTTCTCTACGGTTTATCGACTCACAGTGCAGGCTCACCCCTGCAGAGGTCTCCACCTCTATGGATGCGTCAGTAGTGGATTCTGAATGACCCACAAATCACACATTCCGGTTTCGATCTATTCTTGTCGATGGGATCATCTCGTATTATTTACAGCGCTTTTCATAAGTATGCGGAATCGCGTTTTCCAACACATTTTGGCCTTGGGGTTAGGGTTGCCTCTTTTGGGCCGTGGAAATGAGCTCCTAGGGCCCCTGTATAGAACTTGGGCAACGGCGATCGTCGTTTCGGTAGAGTATCCCTCTTGATTGGGTGAATCATCAACCAATTGATGCATCTTCTCAAAAAAGCTTTCCAAAGCATCTCTCAGTGGGTTAAACCTTTCACTGTCCTTCCGGCCGCCTTATCAAGACTCGAAATGCACATGCACTTGAACGGGTTCTAGTTTTTAAATCGGTTTTGCTCTCTGTATACCATGAAGTTGGCTATCCCTTGGACGCACTGGAAAACGCTATAGAAGGTCGTCCGGGATCTAGTGACGATGTAATGGATACGTTGGCTGTTTCTAAGCCCGAAATGACTTGGAATTGATATCTTCCCATATTTTCAACACCTCGCGCGGTAAAGCAAGCACACTGTACAGCTTCACACTTGAGGTGCATTTTCGAGCAATACTTGATGTTCGCACCCCAGGAATTTCACTTCGCTGCAAATGCTTGTCACACACACTTCATCTGTGAGTCGTTGTGTCTATATCCTTGCACAGCCAGTATTTTAAGTGTTCATTGGTCTTTTTACCTTGTAAGTGGCTTTATACTGACTATATTTGTGGATACGTAGCACAGAGCCTAGCCACTGGCACTAAGCGACCATTGTGAACGATTGTGTGTCATCGGGCACCTCCCCGAAGGTCTATAGGGACTTTAGGAGCTCATTTCCACGGCCCAAAAGAGGCAACCCTAACCCCAAGGCCAAAATGTGTTGGAAAACGCGATTCCGCATACTTATGAAAAGCGCTGTAATAGCGACGATGTTCTTGCGAATTCTCGCATGTCAGCAGCTTTTCGAACGTATTGCTCATTAGGTACGTGGCTTTCGTCAAGTTTGCTGACTCTTCCACCCACTACGCCTCATCGTTTACCACAGGCCGACGACTTCGAATTTTGACTCAGTGTCGAATCGACGATCGTAGCTAGTCATTGCAATCGAGGACCAGAGCCTGTGAATCTCTTTCGAAGTGGGCTCTAGTCATCTTTGGTGGGCTTATGACACGACACCAATCTACAGATTGGGCTTATCTTTCCCGTTTTCTGAACATCAAAGCGGTCAAATAGCGCAAACACATTCTTGGCGTTTTCGAAAGCGCACAAGCTCTAAAACCCAACGCTTGAGTCCCTCAACGACCTCAGTACCGACGCCGAACAAAGGGGGCCGCATGTCGAGCAAAGGGTACATCCTCAGCTCAAACCGCCTTGTACTTGAATATGCTCCGCACAAATATGAAATGGTACTTCATTAGAGACGTTGTTTTCGCTGGGTTTATTTTATCCTTCAACTTGTAGATTAAATGGGAAGGATCGCACCCATCTCAATCCTGTCTTCTGCCTCGTCCGTCACGATCCTCGACCAACGTGATGAGCATCACTGTGAGCAAACTCTGGCCCAAGACCAAATTTGAACGACTAACAGCTTTTCAGGAAGAACCCACTCCATCAGACAATCGGGAACTCGATACCGACCATATTCTATACAGCATGCCCCCTTTGGACGGCGACCTAGCCACGGATGCAGAGTGGAGAACCACTTTTCGTTGTTCAAGCGTGTTCTCTACTCCGCCTCCCCCTTCGCTTCATATGGACATCATCAATATCTTGAGCCTATGCGAGCCTACTCTCCATGGCCGCGCGAACGTCTTTATCGATGATCTGAAGATTATGGATTGGAGATGCTTGTGCATTCTCAAGGAGATCTCATTGAAGGCGCCTGAATCCTTCCATGAATATATAAGGAATATTGTCCAGAATGGTTGGTTGAAGGAATGGGAAGCAGAAAGCTTTNCGAAAAACCATTGAGAAATACATATTTTGACTAGGACACTCAAGGACCATAAACATTTCAGCATGTACTTGTTGTGCCGAACGCTTAGCAAAAGTCGAGCTTCTCATCGAGACGAATGCGATCCTTCAGACACCCCTGAACCCTGAAAGTATTACCCTGAGTACATATGTAGTCACGCAATCCCGATGCCTTTTACCTCTTGACCAACGACTGCGATTCTAGAGACGCGTTCAAACGCGTTTTTTCTTGTCAAATCTCCATCCAACTTCCAAATTGCAGCTGTTTCTGACGTTTTGGAACGCGACCACATCTTGACATCGACACCCATGTCCAACGACCGAGCTGACTGCGAAGGAAGCCATCACGCTTCTGAGTCATCGAGGGACGCGTCTTTGATACAAGAAACCCTTTCAACCCAAGCAACTGATGCTAGCATGCAAAGTGCAAGAAGCGAGGACGGACAGGACGGTGTTAATGATGACGATGAAGAAGAAGTCGAGAACTCAGACGAAGACGCGTCTTCAGAACTATCAGAAGGCACGGACCTGCGCGTGTGTCTCCCCTTTCTTTCTTCTTTATCAACTTTGATTAAAGGAACTCATTAACAACTTAACACTGACAGGCTGAAATGGAAGAGGTTCTCACGTCGGAATCTTTTGATTTCAAGGGAACTTACGCCTACGGAGCAAACCTACAACATGCTCCGAACCCCTGTATTCGCATCGAGGGTATTGGTCTGGTTGGGCAACCACTCTCGGAGCGGGATGCACAACTCATTACGACTGTCGCCAACCAAGCTCCGTTTGGCATGGGCGAGCGGACTGTGGTAGATAAGGCGGTGCGGGATACTTGGGAATTGGACCCAACCTCCTTTACTTTCGCGAACAGTGCTTGGGATAAGTATATGCAGGACGTGGTCGTTAAAAATGTGTGCGGCGCTCTTGGAGTTTCACAGTTCCAAGTCAAACCTCACGCTGAGTTGTACAAGCTTCTCCTGTACGAGGCCGGGTCACAGTGAGTCGAGCTGCCGGAATCTATGTCATCCCATGTACTGACTTCGCTGTAGCTTTCTTCCCCACAAAGAGTGAGTGCCTTACCTTTTCTTACTGGCGTATTTCTTCCCGCCATTGACCACCCGACAGCACAGAGAAGGCTAAAGGCATGTTCGCGACGATAATCATCTTGCTGCCGTCAGAGTACACCGGAGGCGAGGTTTACGTTTCCCATGGAACTGGCAATCGCGTCCAAAATCAAGTTTTCGACTACGCGTCGACGTCCCTCCTTGGTACCGCTTGCTTGGCATGGTACACAGATGTCATGCACGGGGTCAAGCCTGTAACCTCTGGATATCGCTTGGCCCTCGCTTATAACCTCATTCAAAGCGATCCCAAGATCTCCCGCCCTGTCTACACCGAACTCCCCCCTGCGGCTGCTGCGCTGCGACGTATACTGCGAAAGTGGTCAGAGGGTTTGTTCGAAGCAGAGCCTGAAGATAACATGCTTGTCTACATCTTGCAACATAAGTATTCTCTTGTCGGGAGGCTCAATGGTGCTGCTTCACTGAAGGGAGAGGATGCACACATGCTTTCGCATCTCGACGCAATCGCGGAAGAGTGTGGATTCAAGCTTTTTCTAGGCGACTTGCAGTATCGAGTTACCGGCTATGCAGATGATTGTGGATACGGTGACGACTACGGTTGGAAACGTCGAAGGTGTGGTTATGAGTCCTATGATGATTCTTATACCCCTGGCATGCTCGAAAAAGAGTCTAGTGATTTGACTATGACAAATATTGTTTCTCTCGACGGAGATCGCTTTTCGGACGCTCACTCCAAGCTTGACGTACCCGAGGATTGTCTAATTCCTGAAGGTGCCTTCGACGACGAGGACAAACCTGACGACGTGGAATATGAAGGTTACTTGGGAAATGTAAGTGTAGTCGTGTCCTCTTCAAGGGATTGGCACTAATTCGAACTTCAAAGGGAGCTGGATCGCTGGAACACTGTGAGTGCGCAATTACCTCCTAGGTCCTACCTGTCTCAAGCGCCTTTCTTTGTCGGTAGTTTACCGTCGTACTGCATTGCTCATATTCCCAGAAAATCAACATACTTCGATAGGGTTCATGGTGGGTGGACGTGGAAAGTTCACCGTCTCATACCTTGAAGGATCGACTTCGACCAAGCCTACTCCAGAAGAGTCCAAGCTTGTATCCCTTGCTCTTCGCGACCTTAATACCTACAACACTACGGGCGCCAACAAACTCCTTGTGCACGCCGTTCGGTGGAAAGACTGGGAAATGTACCAAAAAATCATCTCTGCTAGTGGTGCTCACAAGAAGATCGGAATTATACCGGAACTTCAATTAATGGATGCTTGGAAAGTCTTTTCTTTTGAGAAAATGCGCTCCATGTGAGTCAACACCGTCTCACGCTGAATGGTCGCTAATGCTTCAGAATGAAAGTTTCGAAAGTCTCTTATGCAGTATCGCTGGTCTCCAACCGCGGCTAGATTTCTTGAACAAAATCCTCTCCAATTCTACGGAAGCTGAGAAGGCCGCCGTTTCAAAATGGTTCCAAGAACAAATGATGGCCGCCGTCTTGACATTGAGCAGGCCATCTATTGCTGATCTTCCCTCCATGATGGGGCTTTTGTCTGCACAGACCGTCGATGCATTTATTTCTAGGTTAGTCTTCCCTGGAGTTGGAAATAGGTTCCGTGTGACTAACTATGGTGAAGCGTCGTCCCAAAGCTATCATCAACTTCTCCTGGCTTCGAATTTTGGAAGGAGTTCCTTCAATCATTGATGCCGAAGAAGGAAGCGATCATCAGCGAAGATGACAATAATTGTGTCAAATTTGACAAGCTCGTAGAAATCTCCCTTCGTGCTGGCATTGACCAATGGGATGTTGGCGTTCCTGTTCAACAACCCCGATACGCTCAACCTGCCTATTCGTATGGCCGTTATGCACAACCTACCATACCTGAGCCAATTGACACGCCATACGAACCCAAAATTACACGAATCCTCAACATTATCAAGTTTTGCTACACTATCGGTTGCCCTGGTAGCATCCCACATCTATTCTCTCGCGTCACATCCCAGTTGCGATGGCAGTACCGTTCCTATTTAACCGTCTACACGCCTCTCCTCCAGAAAATCAAAGAGTGGGTGACTCAACAGGGACGTTCACTGGCTGATGCTCCCTTCGATGCTTTCGCCCGTCTTACCATCGAGAACTACCTAGTCGAAGTCCTGAAAACCAAAAAACATGCAGACGTGCCTGGCGTTGTCCGCAAGCTAGGCTGCTCAAGGTCCTGTGCCGACTGTGTCGAGCTGGATCGATTCCTCCTTTCATCCTCTACAACAATAACCTATCGTCTCGTGATGAAAAGGAGAGAACACGTTGAACGCCAGTTGATTCCAGGACGTAACTTTGTCACCTTCACCACAATCCGGTCTGGTAGCCCGTATGGCGTCAAAATTGACAAACTTCCATCCGTTGTCGCAGCCATGGAATTTGCATCTCGAGCGAAAGAAGCCAATGCTCTTCTCGGCGCGATTGGTGACCATGCAGTCCTTCAGAGAATCATGGGCCCGAGGCTTACAGACGTTGCTCATGCGATTAATGGTACTCGACCCTACACCCTGTCCCCGTCCGCCTCTGTCAACCAGAAAACGACACACGCCGGAGCCCCAGCTCCCAGCTCTTCATCCGTCAATCCGCCCCAGGTAGCTGGGGCCAAACGGGGGCGGGTGGAACTTGGCCCCATCATTGATCTTACCGGTGACGAGTGAACTAGTGAACGTTGATGAACATCGAATGGTTTCTTAGCAGCGCACGTTTCCTCTTACTTCCCACTTGCAATTTAGGGGCCAACTTCAATGACGTCATTTATAATCAGTTATTCTGGTGACTCGCTTTGTATATACGATAAAGCTACAATCAATATCACCATCATGTCCACTTCACAAGTAAACTTCGACTTAAATCGGTTGTCTGAGGGTGCTTAATTCTCTGTTAACGATCTAGGACGGCGCTTGGAAGTCAAGAGAGCAAGCTGAAGAGGCGCGATATGCCCACGAAAAAGTAAGTCCAACATCATCCTACTTACTAACGTTGGTTGAGAAAGTCTCATTCACTATCCCTAGGAACAGGCCCAGCTAGCTGCACTGCGAGACCAGATGAAGAAAACTGCTGATGATCAACCAAGTACCACCGCCACCTCTGCCAGTGGTCAGCTCGATCGTGACTTCGAAGGGGGATTCGGCGGACAGGAGGATCTCGAAGATCGTTATGCAACCACCAGCGGGGAGCACTAACTTTAATGCACTTGCCCCAAAGGCATTGTTATTGGCCGCTTTATGACTTTGACCGTACATTGGGCACTCGCCTCCTCTTTAAGAAATGCATCAAGCGGTGGCCTCTCTAAGTAATAGTAATATGCGGAAGATTGTCCAGAAACGGCGCAATGTGAAGCTATGGATTACTGGTACGTACAGTATAAATTATAGAAAGCGGTAAGTGTGTGTTAGATTGTGTTGTAGTGGTCATCACCGAGCAACGGGCTTTGACAGGCTTTCTTTCCGTTGAACTAGAAGGTCAAGACATCGAATGTAAGGTCACCTGAACATCGCTACGGACAAACAGACGAAACACTGACCAAGCTCTCTGAACCAAGTCGGGTCATGGTTTAAATCTATCTTGATTCCGAGGCTTTCAGCAAGCCGGCGTAATTGTTCCATATGCGGCGCAGTCATTTCATGCCCTCTCCAATTCCGTGTCGCCCACTGCAACAGAGAATCAACAGCCCTACTCTCCATCAGCGCGACCTTGTTAGCATCATCCAACCTGACAAGTGTTTCTACCCATAGGTCAACGTCTGCTTGAATGATTGAGCTTGGATTATCGAAGAACTCGCGACTGGCCTCGAGAAGGCCACTGTTTATGAGGGTATTCCTCTGGAAAGGCGTCCACTTGAGGCAAGACCGGTGCCCAATGATGACCAGCAGGCGGAAGGCCTGAGATTGAATCGGGTTGAGGTGGGGTGAATTGCGGATGGACACATAAATGAGCTTTGCTATGGAATCGACCAAAAGTGCAGAAACAAGGTCTTCGGTGCGATCGCACTCTAAAATAAGTCGTTCCACACACACCAGGAGGTGATAAGTCAAAGATGCCGGGGGACTAGCAAGCGACGTAACGTTTTGGAGTACATACACAACCAAACGACAGTCAATTGCTCGCAAGGCATTTGCATTTGATCGTGCCAGTATAGCCAAGATGCCCTCAATATTCTGGATGTCCCAACAACCGGGAGGTTGGCGGAAGAAGGCTCTAAGGATTTCTGCAACAGTGGCAGCATCACCGGACGATAGCCGACCAGCAAAGCGGCGAACTGCAAGTGAATATTTATTATAAACGACAGAGATGTCCTCCGTCTTGTCACAGCCGTGGGATGCAGGGAAGCGGATGATTGCAGCGAGGCCACCCAAAATATATTCGTCGAACATGTTGGACGGGATTTCCTCGTCGGGTTCGATGCTACCGTTGGTCAAAACGACGATACACTTTGCAATGGAGATATCCAACGCCGACGGGGTTTCATCTGATGGTGTGATCGTGAGGAGTCTAACGAGGATGGGGAGGGCTCGAGAGGATATATGGGCCCAACCCCCGGACGGGGCAGCCACCCAATGAACATCACGGGGTCCCTTTCGACCAGCAAGTTCATGAGTGATAGTCGTGACCATTAATTGGATGTGATACGAGGAATAGGTTGCAGCCTCCGCTTGCGCATTTGCAAGGCAGTCCAAAACTTCATTGAGCATGGCTTTTGCACAAATCAAGGTGATGTAAAGTGGCGAAGCAGGATCGACAGGAACATTGTGTAAAAGTTGGGAATCAAGGGTTTTCAAGGAGACTTTGTTGGAGGTTTCGTGGGAGAGGCGATTACGGTAGAGGCTCCGTACGTAGAGCTCGGCCGAGTTGGGTCGAACGATAGTCCGACCATGAATACAGTCAGCGAGCCGCCGGCATAACAGTGTGCGGAGAAATTTGTTGTGAAGGATGCCTCTGTCACAAACAGCCAGAGGGAGGCCAGCCATGGATTGAAGGGCACAGTCAACAACACTCTTCTTGGTCGATGTAGAGACCATCCAAAGCATCGCGCAGCTGTCGAGGTAGTCTTTCATTTTCGTCACGACAATTTCTTCATCTGCAACCTCGGATTGACTGCTTGACCACATGCTGATCATGATGCGGCCTAAAAGACGGACGGAAGACCTGATACCAAGGTCCATCTTGTGGCTAACTTTGGTCGTAGCTTTGAAAGCTGTCAAAACGGCTACGTCGACGCGAACTTGACGAGAGTGTCCACCAATAGAAAGTCTAAATTGCATAGGAATTTTGTCAAACCAGTCAGGTTTCATGGACAAATGGCTCCGAAACGTTGAGGCTCGCCGAAGAATACGCCGGAAGCCTGAGGGGAGGAGTCGAAGTGGAGTGAGGTAGTGATAGAACAAAGGAGACACGGCGGTTTTCCAAGGACAATTCGTAAGTGCTGGAAGTATCACACTGAACGCATGGAATCCAACCGTCAACGAGAAGAGCACCAATGACGCCAGGCCAATTGGTCTGTAGCTGTCGAGTAGAAGGATCACCAGCCCCGACAGAAAGAGGATCAAGCAAAGAGACAACGCGAACGGGAGGCAGATGATGATATGATGTGTATACCACGACCGGAGGGTGTCATATCGATGTTGACGGACCCTGGCACGTAGACGGGGTGATGCGGGGAGGTTAGCTGAGTATGCACCCAGCCATTGCTTCACAAGCATCCCTACCGAGGCGACGCCCAAGCTACAGACTAACGAAGTGAACCAAAGGGCATTGATCCACACCGCCGATGTCGAGGGCGTGAACGACGCAAGCTCGGCCTCCACACCACTTGGTAGGCGACCGCTATTTGTAGCCGTCTGAACCGCCAAGATGGAAGCCAAGAACGCATTCGTAGCATCCTGAGGATCGACACTCAACGTTTCGTACGACTGGGCAGCGAATGTCGCTACGACAGCCGAAAACAAACCAGCCTGTACGCGACCAACGAAGTACTTGAGTTGACAATCATCCGAGCCCTCGTTGAGTGAACTCACAAAAATCAAGCTAACATCCACATTACGACTCCATTCATTCAGCATGTGCGTATCATGTTCAGTTGCTTCTTCGACGTACTGACGCCAAACCTTGGCATCATCTGCAGCTTCTTGCCCATACGCCTGGGGTTCATCATGGTCATGCTGCATATAACCGCAACAAAGGAAGATAGTAAGGATAGGAAAGATCAGCGATAAGAATACACACCAAATAAGACTATAAGTACCGTACAAAGTCACTCCAAGGAGGCTGTTTTCAAGCTGTTCACGGAAGCTCACCCGCAAATCGAACCTCATCGACATCGTTTCAACGCTAACCGCTGGTTACCGTCATTTCAATTCACCGCCCACAACTCAACAAAGACAATACACCAGAAATGGAAATGATGATGGTGGCGAAGTAAACCGTTGATTTGGATGATGATGATGATGATGACCACCACGACGGGAATCCCATTGAGATCTCATCGACATCACCAACCTGTGCGTTTCCACTTGCATTATTTTATTTATATATAATCTCTGGATGGAGTAATGACTAGTAACGACTGGAGATTCCTAAAACGAACGACGAAAAAACAACATACGTGCGAGTACTATAGTCAGCTCTCAGCAGAAAAAGGTCCATGAGTAAGAACTCAGACTAGCCTGAGTACTCGGAGTGGTCGTAAAACAAATAAGTAGCCAGATGCTATCCAAGAGCCAATTGCCGAGTTGAGCAAAGCTATACGCAGCCGTACGAAGAGCTCGAGACAGCAACGAGATAATAAAAACACGGAGGAAGGTAGGGGCGCGAAGGGAGGAGGGTAGGGAGTCAGGACTCGTCGAGCTACTCAAGTCCATCGGACACAAAGGCAGAGGTAAGGTAAAGTATATGAACAAAGGTCCGTCTGGTCCGAGAGGTAATGCTATATGATGAGGGATGGTTCTGTAGGAGATGATTGAATGCTGCGGTAACAGTAAGCGAGATCGGTGCAAAAAGTGTCTCCCGCTAACGTTTAAATAAGCGGTCAAATAACAGAGCGATATGAAGATGCGTAGCAAAAACGTGAAGTACTTTTTGCTGTTATGGTGCTGCAGTTGGTGTTGGGACGGAACGAGCAGCGACACCAGGGCATAGCGGCGATGGAGGGGCAGCACCTGGGCCAACCCACGGGTCAAGATAACTGCACCCGGCGATTTCGGTGGCATAGCCAATGGTACCGGCCGTACCGGAAGGATTCGCCCAGCCGTTACCCACGTTGGGCGTAGCTGTCATGGAAGGAGCGCTGAAAGTATACGCAGAGAGGGTAGGGATTGTACCAGTGTTCGTGTAAGATGGCAGCAATGATGCGGGTCCACCACGGGAAATCGATGGAGGGGGGAAAGCGAGAGCAGCTTGGGTAGCAGCAGGGATGTTACCAGCACCAGCACCACCTGTCATCCATGGAGCGTGTGGTGGCTGCCAGGGATTCGTGTTACCGCAGTAACCATCAGCCTCGCGGGGGTCTTGAGGCATCCATCCTTCTTGAAGACCGAGAGAGTACGACCAGTGGGGTGTCTCGACACGTCCAGAGACAGAGGAGTTACCAATTCTCCATGTCCAGAAGAAGTAGTTCTAGAATGGAAGCTGATGAGCAAGACAAACAGGATGGGGATAAAATGATCACTTACCTGGAAGGCATCCATACTGGCCATGGCGAAGTTCTTCATAGCATTCCTGATCGCCGGTGTATATCTGGTCCAATCAGTCCAGTCCGCACAGTCACCAACACGGCCAGGGGAGCCAGCGAAGGTGCCTTCGTAACGTGTGCCCAGGTTGACACCGTTGAGGTAGAGACCACAATCCGTCACAGCAAGACTCCATTCACCAGCATTCGTAACACCGAACTGAGCCTGGGATTGGTTGAAGCTGCTCGCCCATTGATCGCAAGGGGCCCGCGCGTAAGAGGACATGGGAGAGGTGGACTGGCCGCCGAAAGCAATGTAAGGGTGGGAGTCGAGGGTGACACGATCAGCGTTGGGGTAAACGCCAGCCCACTGGTTGCGGGGGATGAAACCATCATGCAGAGAGATGTACGCGCCATTTCCTTCTCCAGTGCCAGTGATTTCACGGACGACGTTATAAACTTCCATGTAGCTAACATCGGGGTAAGAAACGTATCAGTTGAGAAGGTATACAAGCGACTTACAATCGGGACAAGGCATCTTGACCGACAGTGTTACCTTGGGGTTCGTTCAATATACCGAACATCGTGACAACATCCTTGTACTGAGGTTGGCTGATGAACTGAGCAACAACCCGGATGACATCAATGGTGCGCTGAGCGTTAGCAACACCCATAGGGCCGTAGAGGATGTTCGTGTCGCCGAGACGTCCCGAGTGATTCCATCCATTTTGAGAGCCAGGAGCAGCGTGAAGATCAACGTTGATACGGAGGCCGTACTTGCGAGCCCAGTTGATGGCCTTCAGGAAGTAACTGTACAAAGGAGCTCAGATAATGGCAAATACGAAGGGGTTTGATGCTTACAGCCATGCAGTGCCTTGAAGGAAAGGTTCGCCAGGTTTAGTTTCGACAGCCCAGTAGGGAATAGGAATGCGGAGATAGTTGAGTCCAGCTCCAGCGATGTCAGCGAAATCCTTCTCCGTCTAAAGTGCAACGTGAGACAGAGGTGACTTGACAGAAGAGCATGACATACAATGAACGTCTTGTAGTGATCCTCCAAAACCGACATCCGGCCCTCAGCGCGAAGTCGTGCGGTGAGTTCGTATTCATCAATGACGGGGTTAGCGGTGTCGGCATAGGGTTCGTAGAGGGCGGGTGAACTATGTTCCGACTGTCAAATCGACGTAGAATAGGAGAAGTCGCCCAAACTTACATGAACTAGAAAATAATGATAGACTCGTGAGTTACCGATCAAAGAACACGCATTCAGAAAGACTTACTGGTTCCGTGACCAGCCATCCTCCCAGGTTAACACTGACATAACGGTTAATACCATCAGGAAGATCAAACATCGGAAGAACTCACCCCCTGATCTTGTCAAAACCGTATCTGAAAGTCTCATTCAGACCAGGTGACCAAGACTGCGGTTTAGCGCCATTGTTGAATGGATCATCATCATCCCAGTACCAGTGACCTCCGAAAGGGTTTGTGTAGGTGAACTTTGTGCCATCCTCCATGGTGACTTCACTGCCATCTCCTCCCGTAACAATCTTGACAACCGGCCGCGACGAAGGCGAGGGGTCCTTCGTATCATCTTTATTTGAGGAATCAGACGAATCGCTGTTGCTGTTGTCGGCGTTGTTCATCCGTGGCCTGATTACGGCAAAATACACGGGAATGACGACCGCCAAAATCAACAGGATTATCGATGCAATGACGGCCAGAATGAGAACCTTGCGACTCGATTTCGTGCGAGGGGCGGCATAAAGGTTCTGCTTCTCTGCAAGGTATCTCGGCGAACTGCTCCCGCCCATGGGCGACATGGCATGACCTTGTTCATTTGCGTACATGTCGGGGTCATCTCGGTATGGCGAACCAGCCAGCGTGCGGCTCCCCATCGAGTTGTCGTTAAGCGCAACCACCGACCCATTGTACTCGGAGTTGCCTGCGGGGAACTGGGAAGACGCGTAGGAGTCGCGTGGATAAGGGCTGTCGTAGTTGCCCATGAAACNGGGGGGTTGCGGCGCCCGCTGGAAGAGCTGAAGTCTCTGAACCTAGGTCGCGCATGTGGGTCTGGGGAGTGCCAGGGCCTGGCGAGGGAGGAGTGTTATATAGACCATGATGATCTCCCTCATTTGTCAGAGGCAAGGGATCGTAAGAGATATTGGCTGAAGGGTTTTGTTGGTTCGGCAAAGACATCGTGGCGAGCCCAAGACTTGCTGGTTAGAGTAATAGTTCAGCACGCTGCTCCACGAAGCGGGCGAAGGAGGGACTTACTGGAAAAAGGACTGAGGGCACCGTCAGCGACGTCGACAAAGAGTGTGAGACCAACGGCGGGCGCGGCGAGGAGAAAGGAACAGGGGAAGGAGAAGGAGAAGGAGAAGATAGAGTTTGAGGGGGAAGGTTGAGGTTGAAAAGAAAGAAGCAAGATCAACTTTTTCACTCGACTGCCTTGGCGATAGTCCTTCCCGTTATTGGCACTCGACTCGAGAACGGCTCGCCTTCCCCGCACACTGCATTTTCAAGCTCCGCCAGCCAATCAACGCTCCGACTCGCCCTCGAATAACACCGCGCCGAGCTTTGCCGAGCTGGCTTGACTTGCCTCACGACAATGCCTGCGTCGATGCCCATCAATTGATCGCTCCCCAGTTTTCCGTGTCAGAAAGCAAAACTCTCTGCGTCTGCAAACATTCAATATATGCCTGACAGCCTTTCTCAGCGTCGTGATTTTTTCTGACCCAAAATTCAGAATTCCAAGAGGGATAATCCCAAGTGGACTCGGCTTTTCCAGGGCTCGACTCGACGACACCAGTTTTTTGATGCCGAGAAACACTTGTTTTGAAAAGTCGACAAACATGCCTTGGCCGACCTGCACGATGACACTGACCCGCGCAAGCATGAAGCCAGCCACGCAGAATACGACCTCGAAAGCAATGAGCATCGCCTCGTCTCCCCAAAAAAGGACTGTTTGACGGCATCCATCCTACCTGAGCCCAGGATGACACTTTCAAACAGATGCGCTTGGGTGTCACCGTAACCAACTGGACCCTACCGAGCCTTTACCGCAAGACACTTTGGTTTAAGTCAAGTTCGCATCGAAAATCGGCTGCACGGTTCGCTCTGAGTTTTTCATTTACCTGAAAATGAATTTTAATCCGAAGCGCTCAAATGCACGAACGTTGGAGTCGGGCGTTTATGAAGTCATGGAATTGAGCGGTTCAGAGCGATTTCAAACAAGAAACAAAACGAAAACATCAATGAAAAATAGGAATAAAATGAAAACACACAAGCAAAGAAGGTTACTCCATAAACGTCTTGGTCAACTCGAACAACCTTGTACTAAAATCAAGAGCGACTTAGCCCTGAGCCGGAGAAGGCTGCTGCTGCTGCTGTTGCTGTTGGGCTTGGGCTGCCGCTTGCGCTTGTGCTGCAACCGCCTGCTTTTACACAACGTCAATCTCCCCAGTTTACGATACCCAGAAAACGCCTAGATACACTCACCTGGTGCATGAGTTGTCTCATCGCGTTGATCTGTTCTGGCGTATACGGCTGCCCATTAGGCGCCATATAATACCCCAACGTCGAGGTCTGACGTTGAAGTGCATTCGCTTGTTGCTGTTGCAACTGAGCAGCATGAAGCAGAGCAGCCTGAGCTTGCGCCGACGTCGGTCGTGGGGANTGTGGCCGACGCTGCAACAGCAGCAGTAGCAGTCACAGGAGGAGCAATCGCTGGTGTCCCCGTACTTCTAGGCGGCGATCCGTACGTCGCATGAGCGTTGGCAGTGACAGCCGGTATTGGATTTGGCGGCGCAAGTTGCCCTGTCGGGGAAGCTCCGTTAATAGCGGGCGGATTGGTTGGGACCTGAGCTGGACCCTGTGCAGGCGGCGCTTGTGCCTGGTTCGGTGGTGAACCCTGCTGAGCCTGAGCTTGAGCTGCTTGCTGGGCGAGTAAATTACGTTGCAACTGAGCTTGTGCTTGAGCCACCTGTTGGGGAGAAAGACGAGAATTCGAAGGTGTAGAAATGCGTTGATGTTGAGCAATTCCAACCTTTAGAATGAGGGTTTGAACAAAAATAATAGATAGCGAAGGAAACTCACCTGAGCGATTTGGGCGGGCGATTGCTAGTGACAAAACATTTTTAGCTTGAGAAAGAGATGTTCACATATCGAAAAGACGTACGCCATTTGTTGCAGCCTGTAACATTCGATACTGCTGTAGTCGAAATTCATCTTGTTTCCTCTTGGCATCCGATTCCCGAGTCTCTTTGTCTGCCTTCATTCTTCCCAGCTCCGCAGGTGAAAGCTTGGGCATCTTAGAAAGCTGAAGATGTGTCTCGTGAATAGCGGCGGAGGCCTTCCTCTGAGCCACTACACGGGTAAAACAGAGCCTGAGACGATAGTCATCACGAAGACGTGTCTAAAGGACTTACTAGCAGCGTTCTTTTGGGCATTCACCAAACGAAGCTTGGCTTGTTTGCGCATGGCTTCGTGCACAAGAAGATGGCGGCGTCTTTTCTTAGGTTCACTACCATTGGAAGGTATGGTAGATGCGGGGGTGCTAATGCTAGCTAACCGCTTTCGAGTTGTCATCTGCGTTGTTGGCGTCATCGCAGAGGGATCTTCAGCGGGAACGTTCTGATTGGAGGCTCCTCCCCAGAGAGCATCACATCGCTCAATGCAATCTCTTGGGGTACGCTTATCAGTAGCTAGCACGGAGCGAGCTGAGTTAAAGCACTCCGAGATAAGAGCCCAATTGTAAGGATAGCATTCAATGAGCGACTTGAGAAGTGCGTCTTCAGTAGGTGTCCAAGTTACCTCACTCGTACGGCGGAAATCTTTCGGTAGTTGAATGGGATTAATTATCAACGGCTTGTTGTTCTCGAACACGTCTGGAAAAACGGATAATCAGGGAATACACACACAATACACAACGGGCTCAACTGACCGGAGAAGATATCCAGCGGCTTAGACGGTGGGTGTTCCTCGGCAACGACGACATATTCATCAAGGCGGAGCCATTCGCCATCCTTCCATTTCTTTGAAGGTTGTAAAGGACCCAGTAAAGTAGGCTTACAATGCGCGTACTTCCCGATGGGTACGAGCTTCGAATAAGTGAAATCTTCGGCTCGTTTGTTAGGATCGTCTCTAACATATTTAATGATTAGTTAAACCACCAAAACAGTCGTCACGCCTGACTCACCTCCAGAGGAAAGGTAGACGCAGTGGCATCCTTAGATTTCTTATCCTTTCCTTTAGGCTTTTCGCCACCCTCCTGCACAGGTGGTATCTGCGCCGGTTGCGATGTGGAAGCTACAGAGGAGGACATCGTCCTCTTGGTCGTGCGATGTCGGGGGAACGAGGAAGGGAGAGTGTAGACGTGGCGAAAAGAAGGAGAAGGACGACAAGCGAGCTGGGAGATATATTGGTGAAGGACTCGAGTCCGAATCATTCAGGCAGATCGATTATCGAGGTCACGAGTCCTCGACGAGCAAGTCACGATTTAGTCACGGTCCGAGACTCGAGTGGAAGGGCACAAGCGCCCGTGAAACTTACTCGCGTCTGGCGTAGCACACTGTACATAAATTGTACACGAAGAGAGTTCTCAATCCATTGCCGCCGAGACCTGAATTATCTATCATTATGAAACTCCTCGACCTACCACCAGAGCTCCTCCTTCAAATATTGGACCGAGCGAGCCCACTTTCGTGTATCCGCTGCAGACAAGTACTAGCCTCATCTCTGGGCGCAACGAGACGAGCAATTACTCACCACATTTAGGCTTGCCATTTACTCCAAAAACTCGTCGAAGAAGAGGCCTCGATCCAGTATAAGATCGAGCTCTACGCTGCTGGAATGGTTGATTCGCCATCCTGCAATCTCCCTACCTCATCGCGTCTAGACGCACTCCGAGCATATCAAGATGCTTGGTCGCGTTTAAAGTGAACCGGGGAGCTGCAACTCGATTTTGAACCGTTAACCTGGACCATGGTCGGTGATGTCCTAGCTATGGTCGACGAATACGGGAACTTCTTGTTCCAAACCATCCCATCAACACTTCGGCGTCAGAAACCTGGTCGACAATGGTCATTTTCCTCGGGGACGCTCACAGAAGATTTTGGCGTTGACCTGTCCCAAAACCTCATCATTTTTCTGACCGGAGTCGAAGGAACCAATGCGTACGTTAAATAATTCACGCTGGAGTGCAGGTTGATCGTTTACCTCTGCAGAACCGAGTCCTCTGTTAAAGTTCACATACGCTCACTTGAGGATGGGACGCTGCATCCAACAGCCAGAGGCGATGCTCACCTGGATATGCCATACGTAGAAGGTGCGGCGTATGCCATTCTTATCCGTGGTTCGCTCGCCATTGCCATGTATATGATTGCCAATCCGACGTTACATACCACGTTTCGAATCTTCAATTGGAAAAGTGGTGCTCCAATCCCCCTGGTATGTCCAGAGGTCCTCCGATCGTGCAAATATCATTTACGATCAAACAGAGCCCTAAAGATGGTATAGAAATCCAGGACCTTGCATTTATAAATGAAAGATACCTCCTCCTCGGTGTCAAAGAGGAAAACCTTGAAGACTCAAATTCACCCACTTTATACTTGCTTGTGTGGGATCTACAAGAAGATTGTTCAATATGCAAACTGAATATCACCCTCGATGAGCCTTGTCGGCACCCTCAAGTGACCATCACGCCCGATTACCCTATCTATGCTTCGCCTTCAGACACCTTTTCGCCATCGCCAGATACACAAAGCTTCTCCGTTATATACTCTGAACATACCATTCTTTTGTGCGCGTCCACTCTGCAGAATCTCATACAAAAGGCATCAACCCTCTCTGATTCCATTTGTCTCGAGGTCGAATGGACGTCATGGGGCTCAGAGACTATCGCTTTCTGTGATGAGACCGATATAGACTCTTTACACTGTCATGCCTTTGGGAAGAAGTTGGCCACGCTAGACATCGTTGATAGTACTCTGCGTCTCTTTGATTTCAACAGGCGTGCGGTCCTCCGCCGACAATACGTGGACCACGATGACGATGACGACGATGTCTGTGTAGTCCACGGGGGCCCCTCTGATTTTCCTGTCCTTATAAAAGCTGTCTCTCCCTCCCATCTCCCCTTCAGTCAAATCCAGAAGAAGTTACAGACCAAGGCTGATATTAGCGATGCAGCGGGACTGGTGATCAATTCTGAGGCCATCCTTGTAGCCCTGGTGAGCCCGTTCTTCCAAATCGTCTTCGCCTCCAAGTTATTGACGTATCGTTAAGAACAGTGGATTCCTAATATTGTACTTTTGATCTGGAAGGATGGTAGACATCGCAGATCACAGTATCATGTCAGGTACCCAAATTCTGACCAGAACCCAAACTCCACTCTCCTTCCTTGCCTAAAAGACCACGACCA
>JAPEVF010001089.1:0-14124 GCA_029747585.1 Pleurotus djamor | reverse complement strand
GACAGAGCACAGAGATTCGGATCTCTGCGTCTCCCGCTGCCTTATCCAAGAGTCCCCAGGGCATGAATTGGAAGTACGGAGCACGAGTGCGGCCCATCTCGAGGCTGATTTCGATATTTCGTAATGAAGACGGTGAAAGTGAGGCGAGGGTTCCGGAAAGGTGCTCCTTCATCCGATCGGAGTTTCCGTCGAAGAGGATATCAAGCCTCAAGAATCGCAGACTTGTATTGGAGCTGAGGTCAAAGGCATGTAGATCTAAAGAAGCGCGTGAGGATGGAGGAATTATGCTTGGGTTTCACGAACGTACGGGACGGGCGACGGTAGCTTAGTATCAGAGAGGTGAGCTCCATACCAAATGACCTTAGCAATTCTCCTAGTCTTACTTCATTCTCCGCGCTCTCGATTGTAGTCGAGAATCTTTCAATAGGAAGCGGAGCGTCGGGGTGGTGAGGTACCCACTTCAGTAGGGACTTCATTGTCTCGCAAGAGGGTGTATGAAATGCGAGGCTACGAATAGAGGGAGGAAATTTCGGAGGGATGTCCCTGGTGGGTTTATCCCACCACTCTTCCGAAAACTCCCTTTCATGGTCCTCATTCACATCCAGAGTGCGTAGATTTGGGAATGACGAGATAAATTGTTTCATCACGTGGATACTTGGGAAGATATTGGTGTCGACGTCAAGGTGGCGGAGAGCAGGAAGGACTTTGATCACTTCGGCGTGCTGCCACGGCTCTGTGAGGGAAGAGGATTGAAGGTGGAACGAGCGGAGTGTTTTCTGGTGATTGGATAACGCGGGGAGTATTTCATCCACGAAAACTTGTCAGCCGATGATGGGGCCAAGGCGCAGCGAAGTGTGAAATGTCTGATGAGAACTAGGAGTGATTCGTTGATGTCGATGGTCCTAGCGAATGCATGAATCTCGAAATCGGCGATGGTTACGCATCGGTACAGCGCGGCTCGAGCAATTGGAAGCCACGATTTGCAGACAAGGCAAACGCGAAGATTGTCGTCGTAATTGCTGTCGCCTGAAAGTAGCAGGAAAACATGGGAGAGAACCTCTGGAGGAGCCTTGGAGATCCTCGCGACCGTGTTCATTGATGGGAGGAAACAAAGGATCTGTTGGGCTTCCCATTGCACCTCGAGCTCGAGCTGAACCAGGTCATGGATTGTCGCGTGGCCGTGGCGTCCAATAGGATATTTCGATCCTCGTCCATATGTACCGCTTTGACCGGTAGGTTTTCCTTTGTGTTTGCCTCATGTCTGCCTCATGCACGCCGACTCACTTGTCATTTTTTGTTATTCTTGATCAACAGAGGTCGATTAGATGACCCTGACCTGGGGGTCGTTTTGGGGAGGCGGTCCGACCCTCGATTGCCCTGCGATTCTTTCGGCAACAAGCGTCCCACTCCCCCCATCCTCCGCAACTGCATCTGTCACTGTCTTTCAAATCTCAAGGCGTTGGCTCAAGTCGAGCTCATGCCCCACGTACTACCTCAAGGAGAGTATCGCACTTGAGCGACTCGATCTCCGGGCGGCTCCCGTTGAAGCGCAAAAACGCTCGACCCTCCTCCCGGAAATACAAATAGCAGCCTTAGTACTCTAGGGGAGCTCTCCATGCGCAGCACTAGCATGTCTTGCCGCTACTGAGACAGAGGCTCCTTGTTCTTCAACTTCACAAAATGAGAGTACGGATGGAAATTCCACTCTCACATAGCCTACCACGCGATGTGCCATGCCTCATCAGCTGTTTCACGCAAATCTGACCACTGCCTCATGCCTTCATGGGTCACCGGTCACCTCTGTTTCTTTCTGCACCATCACCATGCCCCACGAAAATGTGAGTTACTTCGTTGTAATCGCCCGGTTACCCGTATTGTGTGAGCTCAACCCTTGCCCGATCGTGATGTACTCAGCTGCGTAATCGACGACCAAAGCGACTCTACGACATCAAACGGAGATGTTTCGCCACCGACGTCTCTGATTCCACTGTCTATGCGATCCTTTCGCATCGCTGGGATCCAAACGAGCTGACTTTCAAACATCTACGGAGACGAAGCCAAAACTATTTTCCTTTCCCCTCTACAACCCCCTACGACTTCGTTACCGTGGACCCCTTCTTTCGCTCACGTAAATATCAGGCACCCTTGGATAGCAAGTTCAACCATTTCTGCCGCATTGCTTTCAAGACCTATGGCTGCCGATACGTATGGATGGATAGCGCTTGCATCAACCAGGACGACGGCGATGAACTTGACACATCGATCCAATCAATGTATTGGTGGTATAAAAACGCATATGTCTGTATCGTTTACCTCGCCGATGCTCGCGATGCCCAGTCCCTCCCGCGATCCTCGTGGTTTACTCGTGGGTGGACGCTACAAGAACTTTTGGCACCCACCCGTCTGGCATTCTTCTACGGGAATTGGACGCGAGTTTCCAGCTCAAAATTCGATGTAATACGTGGTTTAGGTGTCTCTCAAGAGCATCAGGACCGGGAGCTCTTCGACCTTGGGTTAAACGGACGAATTCTTCGAGAACAAGTCGCGATGGCCGCAGGTAAGCCCACTTACAAGCCTCTGAGACGTGACAATATCACTAACCTAGCTAACCTTAGGCATCCACCGCAATTTCTTGTACCTACCGTTTGAACCAGACCGCAAACACCTATCATCCGTCCTTTCTTGGGCGAAATCACGCACTACCACAGAGCCTGAAGATGCCGTATACTCATTAATATCCTTGCTGCGTGTTTGTGTTCCTCACTGTTATGGCGAAGGTCGGGAGAGGGCGTTGGAACGTCTCACCATAGCCTGCCAAGACCCTCCACTAAGTCCTTCGCTGCCAATGTTTCTGGTACGTACATCACATAGAAATTCTGCGAACCACGCCACCAACATTGGAGCTCAAACTAACGGTTGGTTTTGTCTAGATAAACCGGTTCGCGGCATTACCGACCATTTGGGACCTTCGAGGCGCCATGAAGAAGTTCTGCAAATACCATCAAAGCCTGAGGGGCAACGTTTCGTTCATCCATGTCCTCCATTCACATCCGGACAGAGCAACCCGATCTACATACGTCCTCTTTACTCTAGATCCACTTCCCAGTAACTCCATGAAAAATTTTCGTGTCCTCCAGGGAGTCTATGAGCCGTGAAATTTCAACAAAGTTCATCTCGTCCACAGAGATCCCATTACCGGGGAAACGGTCGCAATCGAGAGTTTCTTCGAGGAATGCCGACAGTGCCGTCGTAGGTTGGTATCGCAAACGAAGAGATTTGACGGTAAGTTGATGCTTTCTGGGTAGCAGAGATACTGGCATACGAATCGTTTGACAGCTGTCCTTTGCGCGACGGGAGGAATCAAAAGCGGAGGAAACAAAAACAATTCAAATGCAGGCGTCCCAGTGTATGTTGTCCCGCGGGACAAGACAGATGAATCGTAGAGGATTTCATCAATGCAAGAGTACCCTAGTTCCACTCTTCCCTTCGTACATTTTGCTGGACCCTTCACTTTTGCGCACGGGACTGATCCTACTTTGTCCTTAAGGATTGTAACCCAAGCTACCACATACTCTACTTGAATCCAATTTCCTAGCGTGACCTTGCAACTGGGCGCGCGGTGGCTTTTTGCGAGACTAGAACTGAATACAACATCATCGACCAGGGCTTCCGGATACCAGCGGAATCATCCTCTTGGTAGCCTCACCTAGGAGAGGCACAAAACACCACTGGTGTCGATGAAGCCCGGGCGCGAAGAGCCAAGTCGTACTACCATGACAGTCAGTATGTTTTCTGTGTGGGCGCTGTATTGACACCGACGTACTCTGTTATTTGTAGTTTGACACGCCTAACCGCCATGAGAGTAGGGTACATTGGGCTGTTGCGACAATTGTTTAAAGCATCCCGCGAAAGAATTTACGACCGACAACTCCCTTATTCCGCCGTATCTCGTGGGTGAACCTCACCGCGGAATCGTTATTACCATCTTACAACACCAACATGATTGCTCCAACACTTCTCAAGGCGGCGATCGTCTTATCCACCGCGCTAGCCTTCCATTGGACATCGACACCACCAAAACCACCCGTCGAAGAAAAAGAACGCCAGCGAAAAGGGATATTCGAGCGAACGGCTAGATATCAAGTCTTCTTTCTCCGAGTAAGAATGAATTCATTTCGGCTTGGATGAGAGAGAAGACCGGACTTACCTCTACGCAACGTGTAGATTTTTGTTTGGGGCACCGCAGCGATGGAGGTCAACTCGTCGTTTAACAAGTCTCCGTCGCGGTATACTTTCCAGAGCACGAGCGACATATCATTGATCTTGGTCATTGGTGGAATGATGGCCGTCGCAGGGAGTCTGCTACGTCTCTGGTGTTTCAAGACACTTGGGAAAATGTTTGACTTCCAGATCCGTATCCACGCAGACCACCAGCTCGTCACCTCTGGTCCCTACGCCTACGTTCGTCATCCGAGCTACACCGGCTGGTTTTCCATGGTCCTTGGTGTAACAATGGTATTATTCGCTCCTGGGTCGTGGTTGAGGGGGAGTGGGCTACCGTATTTCGCAGAATCGGTCGCGTGGATTTATTGGTGCACTCAAACTATTGGGATCGTCGCGATGCTGGCGTTGAGGATGCGTGCGGAGGATGAAGGGTTGAAGCAAAATTTTGGAGAAGAGTGGGAACGGTTCGCTGAGAGTGTACCATACCGTCTGGTACCTAGTATATGTTGAACCAATCTCGCTGTTGGTTCATCGAGCGACACCAGCACCATCGTCGAATTCAACCAGTGCACTTCGTCATATCAGGTCCAGAGGGGCGAGGAATGCGGTGGTTTAATGGGTAGAGGAGTGGTATCCCCTGTAATGGAAGAGTGAGTAAAAGGTGACTGTGGTACGTCTGCAGAAGGAGCGTCAGGAACGGGGATTCTCAAGGTGTTAGGCCTGCGAGGAAGGTGGCGGACAATGAAGGTACGGCTACTGCACCACATCCATTCCAAAACCATCCCGTGGCAGACAAGACATCTGGCCATCGAGTCGTCCAATGTGCCCCCTTCAATCTCTATATTAATGTAATCATTTTGCTCAATGCCATGGCCGAATGTTTGATTGGAACGTTCGCCTAAGTAGCGAAAAGGGAGTGTCTTGCTCAACGACACACTCCAATAAAATGCTTGAATATGACGTCGAGAACTACATGAAATAAATCAAGAAACCACGTCAGCATTTCGGCGCGCCACCCGCGAACAAGTCGAGCTTACGATATTCACGGCGGAGTTCTTGAAATAGCAGCGACTGCATTCCTCCAACATTCCGGGGACGGACTGCGGATTCTCATCCTTGTCCACACAGGTAAGCCTGGATACGTGAGAGGTGCTCCAGAATCGAGGTCTAATATACAACTGTGGGCGGTTGGCCTTGGGAAGAGGGATTGAAGTGAAGAGCACGTACGCCGTGGGGCGCAGCGGGGATGTGGACGACTGTTCGCTGAGGAAATGTAGGAGAGTTGGATTTCCGGCTCGACCTTGATGTTCTTCACAGAGGGTGGAATTTTCGAGGAACAGCATGGCTATTATAAACCTTCTCTAGAACATTTGAATTTTATGCTATTGAGCGAATAGTCCGCGGTATCGGTGAGGTATAGAGTACTTACATGTCTAAGTGTAGGTGTCTTCACCGGTGTGTGATTCTTTTCACAAATTCGTCGAAGCCGAATGAGTGCTCTTTTGCGGCCTTCGCCATACAGAGGAGGGAGACAAACATCAAGGAGAGAGACGAGGGCGTAGGCGGCGTCTTCTTCCCGAGAAGTGACTCGGGTTTTAGCCCAGTTGCGCACGGTGTGATGTTCGGATGGATGTGGTGTGTAGTGGTGGTGCAGAAGGCTCACATCAATACCTGGTAAAATAAGATGAGAAGCGGGGCGAGTGTATAGTGGCTAGATACTCACCCGCAGCCTCTACAACAGATTCTTCAATCCAACTCCAACTACGGGCGTTCTTGGCCAACAAAAGCTCGTTGTAGCCTTCTCTTTGAATATCAACATTATACATACTAGCAGGTGTACCCGAAACCCGTGTCCAATCTCGATAATAGAACACTAGCTTGGATGGAGCTAGTAGCTCCTGCAATGTCCACCCACGAGTGAACCAGGAGGACGTGGAGAACGACTCTCGGTCCCATGCATCGGCAAGGTAGACGATGCAGATCTTGGCATGCCGATAGTACGAATACATGCATCGAATGGCGTCCTGGAGTTCGCGTGTATCTTCACGGTTGATACACACAGAGTCCATCCACACATATTGACAACCATATCCAACCAAGGCCTCTCTGCAGAACCTCGCAAATTTATCATTGTAAGTTGGAGGGATGGGAAGGTGCTGGAGAACGTGTCCGTAGCTCGACTCATTTTCATCCCAACGGTGGGACAGGATAGCGTAGTGATTTTGAGGATCCGTCGTGAAGCATTGGCGTTTAATATCGAATAGGCGAGAGGGACGCTAATGAAGGAAGGAGATTAAGATTCAATACGACAAAATAGGCTGCAGAGCTACGACTTACGAGGGATGGCATGGGTAAAGCCGCTCAAAGGGGAGACGGAGACGCATTTTCAGAATGGAGCATCAAATGTATTTGTACCCTGTCATACAGGTTCGGGCTGTTACGATCTCACGAACAGAGCCCGACAGCGCATGCCTATTTCAAGCTGTTCACAAGTCGTCATGATAGGTTGATTCCATGGGAAGGAAAAACAGATACGAAGAAGTCGTATATTCTAGAGTACTACGGCGAACCGTCGGGAGGGACGCAATGCCGATGCCGTCATCAGATATCCCCCACGTACGCGAAGTCTTTCACAGCCTTTGTATGGACATCTTAAGTACAAAGAGTAGAAGCAAAGGTGTGTCTCCATAGCGATATTCGTGACGTGTACTCTAGACGATAATGAGATGTATCAACAGCGGTCGATCCTCGTGAGGTCTTGCGTGATAACGGTCTTGAGGATGGAGGAAATGGAACGAGCGGGGAGACTCGGCTTCGCTTTCTTGAGCTCCATCTTCATCAACCGATTTCTCCCCCTCTCCCCTCCTTCCTATTCTTCTTCTTCTTCCTTTCTACTTTATCTTCCTCCTTGGTCTCCTCAATCCACCACCTCCATACCCGCACACATATCACACACATCACACATAACACACATCAATACGACGGGAAACGACCACGATGTCAGATGAGCGTGGTTCATCTCCTTGAAGGATGGAGGAGTCGATCAGCGGTCAACGAGCGGAAGCTTGGGGATGGGGATGGGGATGTGTGAACATCGAGTTTGATGACGGCGGCATGAACTTTGAATTTGAAGCCGCAAAAGGGAGCGACGCTCACAACACGAACTGCGTCAAGCCCAACGCTGGGAACAGCAGTCCGAGCTGCCAGTGGGGTATCTTGAAACCCATTCCGTCGTCTAATCACGGCCACGATCATCTTCATCCTCTCCAACTCACGAATATCACCGACCGGAGTCCCTTCCCTTCCTACCCTTCTTCCCATCCCTACCGCGAACTGCAGCTACAGCCATGCAGAGGGAGCATCCATAGAGTACACATGTACAGCACGAAAACCATAGACCGGAGGAGGGTGACGGCAGCGGCGATTGTATAGTCATCGAAGAGCCGAGTATTGACAGGTTGTCGATCCAGAGACGTTGAACACATTGGTTCGGTGGGGTTTGATGGGATGTTGACGCGCGGAGGAGTCAATCCTGTGTCATCCGCTCGACTCCTTGAACAGGTCGTAGTGGTGCTCGGTAGCAGGGATCTAATTGTGTACGAGCATATGGTCGGAACCAAAACGCCTGAGACTCTGACAGGGAACGCCGAAGGATTCCAGTGGAGCTCTCCTTGCCTTCCCTCCATCCATAACCATCTCTTTCCCCTACAACCACCCGTTGAACCAGCGGAACCCATGTTACAGCGTGTAGGAGCGAAGCGACATCCAATCCAGGGGGTTGGTACTCTAGAGGACATGGATTCCTTTGAATAGCCATGGTTTGATTTCGGTTTTGGGATGGACGCCCTGTTCGGTTTCGCTTCCTTTACCGCCATCTTCATCATCAATATATCCCCTCTATCCGCTGGTCTTTTCTTCGTTGTATTCTTCTTCGTTGTATTCGTCGTATTCTTCGTCTCCCTCGAGTCTCCCTTACCAAATCTACTCCTAGTCCAACCCCTTCTCTAGCCTCTTGCTTGTATTCTTCCATTTCCCCGACCCACTGTGTCCATAGCACGCAGGACTTCGACACAACGGGGAACGATGACAGCGAAAACTGTCGTATATCATCGCTTCGAATGATTGAAGGATGGGAGGGGAGGTGGCGAGGGCATAGGGGTAAACATCGAGGATGACGGCGACGGGGAGCCGCAAAAGAGAGCTACGTTCACAACACGAGATATATCAAGCCCAATTCCGTCGTCTAACCACGCCATCCTCATCCTCTCCAGCACGAAGACCACCGAATAAGTTTCCCTTCCCTTCGCCACCCCTCTTCCCCTTCCCACTGCCCGAGCATCCATAAACATCCACAGCACGACAACCATAGCCCGGAGAAAACGGTGACGGTGACTGCAGCGATTCACAGTCGTCGAAGAGGAGGAGGAGTCAACACATACGGTGTATGAGCATCAACACAATGTCGTCGATTCGGAGACGTTGACACGGCGGTCCAGCTCGGGTTGATGGGATGCTGAGATGGGGAGCGTGGAGAATGGAGAATGGAGGGATCGATACTTATGTCGACGTTGTGAGTGATGTAGAGTAGAGTAGAGTACTTAGAGGGTATCCTTCATCTGCTCGAACCATGTCTGTTTGAGCCAATCGTGCGGTAGAATCGTATGAGAATGTGATGAATTTGGTTAGTCTGGTGAAGATATTGGGAGATAGCAGAGAAAGCTGCTGTTGAAGGAGGTCGTCTTCTGTCTTCTTGATGACTAGCAGCGGAGGGGAGGAAAGTGTTTCGACTCCAGCCAACACGCCCTTCCTTTCATACATATACCACTAACTCTTCCCAACAGCAACCCATCAAACCAACGAAGCCCAAACGAGGACATCCACCATTAAAACAAAAACAGAATCGATTCCTGGAGGCAGGTGGAGGGGACGATATGCGCGCCCACGCAGACGTAGAGTAAGTAGATGACGAGAGCAACGTTCTAGTCGTGAGCGGGGTAGTGATTGTGAATGGGTACATCGGAAGCGATGGTGTGTAGGGGGTGGAAACTGAGTAATGTTAATGACGAGGTGTTTGCGGGATGATCGATGTCGATGAGAGAGGAGCGAACGCGCTGGGTGGGAAGGGCGGCTGGAGGAAACGCGCGAAGACGAACGTCGTTTGTGTTGACGAGGAAGACGAAGAGTCCCGGCTTTACTCTATATGCGATGTTATCCCCCGCCATTCACTGTTCAGCCAACAACCAACTCGCATCCCATACGCATCCRAAACCCTTCCCTTTTTCCTTTTGCTTCGTTGATTTTTTATTGCTAGTACATCATCGTCATCATCTGATACCAGTCAACTTTGGAAATTCATCGGTCCTTTNCTCCTTTACATTCGGTCCTTTCTCTTTGTCGGTATTGTATTTCCTACTTCGTAAGATACATCAGTTCGTAGCACTTCCCCCTCCATAGCACATTCCATTCCTTATACTACTATTATTACACACATCACAACGCCTTAATATTTTGGATTATATGATTCTTGTGTTGTAGTTTGTTCTGTAGACGTATGGAGCACATGTATATAACGCCTTATTGACAGCTATCGTGGTGGTTCATGCGTTTACGAATCCCTGAACTGAACATTGCAATTGTCCAAAAGTCCCATAAATAGATCCACATGAATATACGGCGAGAATACGAATAGGTAAGTATTTATAGTAATACAAATATCTATGATGATGAGAGTCGAAGCGAATGAATTGATTTTAGTGACCAGCAGTGGTTGAGAACGAAAAACGTGAAGGAGGGGGATGGACTGATTGACCCGAATCAGATTTGTCTTCGAAGTCAAGGAAACTGGCTCTGAACATGATTGGCCCTTGTGAGTGTGTTGTTTCTCTTGGCAGAGTGTCTCGAGGCCTGGCTACAGGCAAAGGAGGTATGACGGAGGGTGGGCGTGATAAAGGGGGGAGTTTGGGTAAGGACTTGTGTGACGAGGATAGCGAGCGACCGGTTGATTTCAACGTAGCTGAAGAGACGAGTGTGGGCTTCGAACTGATTGTGCTTCCGAGACGTGTTACCGTCGTTTGAGTGTCTTGATATTGATGCATCGTTGCTGTTGTTGAAAACAGTTGATTCTTGTCGAAATCATCGCTTTCATCATCCACACGCTGCATTAATTTCAAACGTTGGCGTCGGACACTGTGCAGGAAGATGATGAGGCCAACGAGGAGCGAGACTGAACCAAGGATGGTCAAGACAATGATGATAGATGAAATCGAATGTTGCTCAGATTGGGTCGTTGGGGTGTTTTGGATAGGGGCAGTGGCTGATGATCACGAAGGCGCGTCGCATGTGATGTGATCACGACTACCATTGAGAAACTTGGATGCGACGCGGAGGTGAGGGGTTGACTCACCATTTCCAACATCAAGAGTGGTTACGGTAACAGAAACGAAGGTAATTGCCCCGAGGCCTGTGGCAGCACGATTGGAAACGAACACGGTGTGCGGGACTGTTGGATCCAAGTCCTTGTTGAAGAATAGCTGCGCCTAATGTGAATGGCGTTGATGAACCAGTGACAATGCTTACACGATGGAAACTTACGATGGATGGTACTGCATCGGTAGAATTTACAACGTTGCCGTTGCATTGAGTATCGATGCAAACACCGTACAACGAAGGTGTTGTGGTTTTGAGCCCAGTGTAATTGAATCCGGTAGCATTTTCTAGGAAATCACTGAGCAAACTACAGATGAGCAGAAGGGAATTTTATTCGTACGAGGCAAATTAATGACAAGCTGTTGGCCAGAAATTGTGGTGATTCGAAAGAGGGTATCGTTGACTATCCGGTCAGACCAAGTATCAGTAAAGTTGAGGCTAGGGTCGCCTCGAAGGAGGGTTATGGTTGCGGCAAGAACTGTACAAGGTAGGAAGAGAAGGAGAAGGGGGAGAAGGGGGAGCATGAAGAGGTCTACATGCGCGAGGCGACGACGGGATACATTCAAGATGGCATGGCGAAGCTTCTTATTTATGCCAGTTAGAGTTGTCAACTTTCTCAATGATGACATAATGGGAAGGATTCCCACGTGGAGGGAGGCTACTGTTACCGAGATTGCCTAAATTGGTATGCACAGTTATTGCTTTCCGTCCAACAGCAAGCGGCTCAAATGCAATGTCCGGAAAGCACTCATCCCAGGTCTCAAGAAAGACCTTTGCCATAAAGCGCGTCGACGGAGAGCCCCTCACCCGCGCCGACATCCAGTACGACCTCCTCAACGCCATCTTCTCCGACGACCACAACGTCTTCACCAGCCCTCACCAAACCCTCGCCGGCAGCCCCCCCGGTACAAAAGTCTGCTTTCGCGACCTCTACATATCCTCCATCATCCACTCCGCAAAGGCCACAAAGATCCTCAAAGACAAGATGGAGGATGTCCCGAACTTTGCCAGAGACTTTGCCATGCTTGCCCTCTTGACCAATGTTGGAAGAATCAACACCACAATGAGCTGTGAGTACTCGGGCTGTTCGTCTTTAGACCTCATAGGACTTACAGAATGCAGTCTTTCCCGAGATGAAGACAGCCATACGGACGTACCACCCAATCCCGGCTCTCCAACGGACGAACGGGAATCTGCAGGATGCCCCCCGCATCAAACACATACTCAAAGCTTGCACCCTCAATGACGGTGATAGCAAGACACCACCATCGACACCTTCAGACATCTTGGAACGCGCTGTCAGTCTTCTACTCACCTTGCTCATATCGGATGGTTCACTGAGTGGTTCATTCAGAAATCCGGCCATATCCCCTCAACCACCGTCACAAATCTCATCTTTGTCATGGCTAATCATTCTGTGGTAATTCAGTCCTCATAATCTTCATTTGCCTCATTCTTAACCTGTTCTCTTTGCTAAGCCACTCGGACAGGCCCACTTCCCCGACGAACTCGAATTCCTGGACCTCTTTCTCCCCATACGCATGTCATCGGTCTCACGTGCACGGGCATTTCTATGGCTGTGTTACCACTATCTAGAGTCGTCCAATGTTGACAACGACGACGACTATGACACAGAAAGCACCGCTCAAGACAACCCGTTCTCTGACCAACATCGGGATCCTGGTCGGCTGCCAGCACTAATTCCCCTCTCCTCCGAAGAAGCGGAAGCGGAGAACCAAGATACAGAAGCAGAGAACCAAATCGCAGAGAAGCTTGTCAATCAACGTGCTGATATCATTAAGTCTCATGCTTCGAAGGCCACTTCTGGAGACATCGTTATGGAGGAGGAGGATCAAGCTAGCATTGCTTCTGACGTCAAGCCCAAGGCCAGTCGCCGAAGTGTACCCACAGGCGCCACTGCTGCACTTTCTCGAACCGCTGCTGCCAAGGAGAAGAAAGCGAATGCAGACAGGCTTCGACGAGAGCGACTGAAACGAGAGAAACTCGAACGAGAGTCGCATCCGTCAGTCATGTCGTTTGATGAACAGTTCGATAGTATCCTCCCAGAGAGTGCGTATCATGATCCCGTCTCCTGTATTGCTTCTCCGTACTTATGACTGCACAGGTCTCCAACAACACAACCAGTCGCCTCGAGCACAATCGATGTATCGTCAAGTATCCAGTTCTACACCCGAACCCCCGTCCCGAGTTTCCATTCGGACCGGAAGGATTCCAACTCCACATGGGCGTTCTGCCCGAAGATTTTCACCCCTCCCACGGATCCCCCACCCTCCCATCGTTTCGCAACGATCCATATTACAACGTAAGCTTTGTTCACTTCGTTAACTACCATCATGCATCAAATTGCCATCCTAACGGGGCTCTCTCTTTCAGAGGCGTGGCACGTCCTCACTCACGGCGACCCCCTAGCCGATTCCGACGAAGAATTCGCAGATGAGCATAATCGCCATGATTATCGTAAGTGGCTGTTCGATCCCTGCCTATACTTCTCAATGACCTCACTCGAAAACCTTGAATATTCGAATGCTTATACTTTCCCAGTACGGCGCTTGGATGTTCTCTCCCAGGTTCAAGCGATCTCAACTCAGAGTGAAAACGAGCACCGTGGTCTGCCTAATCCCTTGGAATCCGATCCTCGCATGCCCGCCATAATTCGTTAATGTGCTGACTGTCATAACAGACATGCACCTATTTATTCCTTCGCAGATGGACGGATTGTTTATTGCCTATGTTATCCCTCTACAGTACATATTCTTGGTTTACCTCGTCTTTATCAGTATACTTATAACTTAGTTGGACTTGCCTTTATACCTAGGTTATTCCTTCTTTCGATACATAATAATGTTGTTCAATGTACATTCCAAACGTTTGGATTTACTGTATGTTTTCATTTTNAAGACCACGTAGGTGCGGAGGAAGGACAAGAGATGGATCAACAGAGGAAGAAAATGAGCAGGTGTTCAACAGATATATGAATTACAAAGACGAAAAGTGGTGAATAGAAATGGCCGCAGTGTTATGTCCCATGTTCCGATAGAGCACGAAGTCTAAGGATGACGATGCTATGATACAGTAAAAATACTAGTGACTTGACCCTCAAACGAGCACTTCCTTGATATAAGATAAGAGCGATGAATCCAACCTGAGCAAACGACGGTGGATGCACCCAGACGAGGCGAACGAGTGATAATACCGTTCACTCTGCCAGCCACTTTTCACAGTTCTTGGCATACTTGTCCAGGAGCCGGGATAGATCGCGGATAACGAATGTCAATACCACGCTAGCGAAAAACTCGGACGAACGTCTGAGCTTCGCTTCCGCGGAAGATCGAAGATCAGGAGGGAGCGCAGCGTAGGATGGAGCCATGGGATGTGAAAGAACGGCTTTGGCATGTTCATCCAAGAGCTGAGCGTGTTGGAATAGCTGTCTGAGGSCTTGGACGTAGGCAGCTG
>JAPEVF010001088.1:0-14124 GCA_029747585.1 Pleurotus djamor | reverse complement strand
TCGACCAATATCAGAAACAACGTGAAACCATATTTCTGGTGGAAATACTGGACATTTTGGCGTATGATCAGCTGGGACACAGATAGTGGTATGGGGTGAAGGATCTGCTTTACCTTCTCGTGTCTGGATTGGCGACGGTGGGATCGCCTTCATGATGCGTGTACATGGGAGGAAGGGAAGGCAGACATGGGATGAGTCACACTAAATTTCCCCGATAGGAGATTTTAGGAAAGCTTGGATATTTCGACGCCTCCGACCCTCATTTCATCCACGGTACGGTGGTACGAATGGGTGCCTAGAGCACGCTCCATAGTATCTTAGATGCATCGCAAAGGCTCGGAGTATGGTAAAAATCGAGCAAATTCTCCAAAATCATTTGAAAATCATCTCTAATATTCGACGTTCTTCTTAAGAACGTTTAGCCAAAGCCTGGATCATCATATCGCCTGCGCTGCTTTGAGCTCCTCTTGCATACGTCTAGCGAACTCAATCTTCGCCTGCAGCTTTCGCTGTGTATCCCAGCGGAACGCATTCAATATTTCCTCAATACCTTCTTCCAGAGTGTACAACTCCATTTCCATTCCATAGATCGCTGGAGAGACGCCGTAAGCGGAAGGTGGCTGAAAGGACCTGAGCCGACTTACCATAATCACCGCGAAAGACAGGTGGTGCACGCCTTGGTAAGTCTGCTGGCAGCGACGCTGCATGAAGGAGAGGAGGAACCAACAACCCAGAAGGTCCTCTGTTGTCGTGGATAGTATTCGTGTTACCCCTTCCACCAACGTTTCCTCCGGAGATTGTCCCATTGAAGTTATCCCCTCCGTAAGTCTCGGTTTGGTTGCTGTTGTTTTGTGTACCAGTGACATGATTGAGCATGCCTTCACCACGGTTGTCGTTATTGACGGAGCTAGGTGTGCTCTTCGTTATCGGTTGGACTTCGTCCACTATGGGATATCTATTGGGAAATGGGCTCCCTGGGTTTGATTGGAATTGGTCCGTTATAGCTGAGTAGAAGGTGCTGAATTTTAGTTGTAGGCTCTACGTGTTCATGTAACGCTTACCTTCAGGCTTTGCACGGGTGAATAGCTTGCTCATTGTGTAGGGCTCGAAACTGGGGTTGCATTCCCTCTTTGCCGTGTCTTTATAACGACGATATCGTGACCAAGCGAGTTGCCTAGAATCTAGATGAACTTCGTAAAGCGTCAATCACCTATCGGCTGTGCGCGATCGAAGCTTCCTGTTCCTTGTTCTTGTATTCCTGTGTTGTGCCATCATCTGGCGGTTATTTTATACTGAATAGACCAACCTACCGCATTTGAATCTCCCCCCTCGAGACCTTGTCGAGCTCCAGGCGGAGGAGAGCCAGAAAGGGCTGTTGGTTCGCCTTGAACGTCCTGAGTGACGGAAATGGATGAATGACAAGGAACAAGTCAGACAATGAACCAATGCTTCGATTTACACATGCAGTAGAAGGTATGCGATGCTGTGTGATCATCAGGTTCCTTGTTCGACCGGCTGCCCCCTACAGTTTTACGCGAATGGAGGAGTTGGCCGGCGTTATGTCAAGTCCATAGATGGCGGTTGCTTGGGGAAGGAACCATCATGCATCATGGTTGATGCTGTAGACACCCATCCAGGTCGGTTCCATTTAGGCGACATTGATGAAAGTGGGTGCAAGTGATTTGTTCAAAGAAATGTCCGAGAAAAGCGACACCTGAAACTGAATGAAAATATGGTTCGACGATGGCGCCGTAATGGAAGTCGAAATACGACGCTCGACATCAAATGGGAAGGTAGGTAATCCAGGGAGACCTGGAGAAGGACGATCATCTACAAACAGGGTATGGAGGTCGAAAGGATAAGGTACGTATGGTATGTCCATGTCCAAAGTCTAGAGTGAAGTCCATCACAATATGAACTGGTACGAAGAGGCCGAGCGCCCAAAAAAACGTCCAGAGCGGACAGAGGAAAACGAAGTACCACGGATGAAGTTGTTTCGCCGTCGCCAGACCGGACGCTTGAGGCCAGTCATTTCGTAGGCGGATGTCTTCGCAGCAGGCACTGGAGCAACGCTGCTGTTCAGCTTCCCCCGCCTTAGCGCCAGTCCTAATACGTTGAACCTCACGTTCGACGACTACGGTAGCGTCACCGTGCAAGCTGACGATGTTGGTGAGGGCACTCAGCTCCTCTCATGAAGATAGGGAGTGGCGCAAGCGCGGAGTCGAAGGCATTGAAGGGGAACCGTGAGTTGCGGCATCGAATTTGAAGGGTCGCTAGTAGACAGGACCTATGGGAGGTACTTATAGTAAGAGTTCTAGAGTTGATGAGATGAACAAAAGGTGCGAAAGTGCAAGAGAAAGTGAAGACATACCGTCATCGGTACCACCTTCCATCCCTTCCTTCAACACGCGGAGATTGTCCTTGATCAAGCACAAAGCTCGAGCTCCTCCATCAGCACATGTCCCGGATCCAAAGACTTAGAATTTGTCTTGAGTAGCCAAGAGTGTCGAGCTCCATCCGCGGAGGTAAGACGAAGACGGAGCAACGTAATGACATGCGGTAGGTCTGGGTGGGTAATAGACACGGTGACTAGGAACCGCCGTCATCCTCTGGGGTAGGAGGGTAAATGGTCAGGCATTGGAGGTTTGAAGATGTCGACTAACCATCATAGTTGGGGTTCGAGCCAGCTCTACGCGTGTAGTATCATATCAACCACTTTGGGGGATGGAGACGCAGAGGGGGTTCAAGACGTCAGCAACGGGAGGTACCGACAGACAGCCAGCACGAGTCGTGATCCATCCGCGTGAAATCCACCAACTTGCCCCCTCCTCGTCCTCTCAGAACAAGCTGGATTCCTTGGTCGCAGCGTGGAGAGCCCACCGTTCCCAAAATCCACCATCGCCTAAGGCAATGAACTCGATAGCACCACCAGCTGTTGTCACTGGAGCGGCAGGGTGGGTGACGAGCTTGGGTGTGCTGCAGGGGATCAAGGTAGGTCGTTGGAGCAGACGATAGTGGGGCCGGTCGAGGTTCGAGTGGTAATGACACAACGAGGGCAAATTGTGGTGGGAGGTAGGGGGTAGAAGCGCTGCCTGCGCCGTCGATTCTGCGACAAATCTGCCTCCGGTCCCACAGGTAGCTCACATCGAGCGACGAGCGTGCGGGTTCGTAGGTGTATGAGAGGTCGTAAAAGAGGGTGGTAAGGAGGACCAGGAGGCGAGGGTTGCGTGTGCGTTCGTTGAGGTACGGTGGAAATTCTTCAGCATTTTCATCGTCTTTCACTTTACATCCACCGTCGCCGCCGCTAGTTCAGCGTCAAAATTCCCGATACATAGGAGATGAGGCGTGGAGTTGGCGGGTCCGTGGAGAGACAGATCGAAATGATGCGAGTTGGGCTGGAGCATAGAGGTCCAGGTGAGGACCTCCTGGCCTTCATCCCGACCCCTCTTTTCCATCCATCTCAGCTCATCCTCTCCTTCCTCCGTGTCCAATATTATCCAACATCATTCCCATGGATAGCAACTCGCAGAGTTTCGGAGGACTCCAAGGGTACGACAAGTGGGTCTTCTCCGGTGATGTAAGCTGCGTCGAAGCACGATGGTGAGATGTTGAGACCTAGGATCGAGAGAGTCGCCTCATCGACGTTGGAAAAGGTCTACGAGGGAAGATTCGGTCAGTGGGGGTGGTTGAGTGAGAAAAAACGGCGTGCTCACCAAAGTGCAGTTTTTAGAGCCATGAACCCGATAGTATCCTGCCAGCCGTCCGCTCCTCAGAGATACCACGTCTATACCGAAGCCAACCGATTCACAGACATCGTGTCACGACGTGGTGGGAGGAAAACGAGCATCGCTCCGTCGTAGCCTCGGGAGGTTGGTGTAGTTGAGAGGTTCTCATATCTACGCCGGAGAAGGGTGAGAAACACTCCAGAAATATACACGGAACAGTACGTACTGCGTGCTCCAGCGATATCGGTTGCCCAGAGGTAGTGTCTCGACGAACTTGACGATTATGGGTGATTGGTAACGTGGTATCGACCTCTTTCATCCAGAGAAAGTTATTCGGCGCGAGTATAAGGATGCGCGAGGCGGTTTCGCAGGTGAGCGGATGGTGGGTAGGCGTAGATCATCGTGGTGCAGGAAAGCGCGAGATTTCGGGCGCTTGCGGCTTGAAATGAACCTCCTTGATGGATTAGGGGTGCTCCCTAAGTCGCAACGACTGCGACCATCCAGAGTGTGTTCCCCACCGTCTACCCAACTTAGCGAGCTATCTACATTGAGAGAAAAGAAGCGGCTCAGTACCTACTACTGAGCGAGACGCCTGGAGTTAAACGATGTCCCGAAAAGGTAATTATCGAGCACCATGTGGGGGATACTGATAGCCTGGATGTCACCGGGCGACTTTTGACCGCGGTGGGACACTTGGTAATCAAGGTAGAGCTTAATCGTTGAAATTACGTCGTCATACTTTGGACAGCAAGCCCACTCACACGAGACCTTGATTTAACGATCGAAAGAGACCTGTCCCGGTTGTCGGGGTTTTAGGCCAGCGTGGGCATAATGAAATTAGTTCACTCTCGTTTGAGGTAGGATTGTTGACGTTTGATTCTTTCGTAGTTGCTTGCCGTCGCAGATATACGGACGGTACACATGGGTAGTATTGAATGGAGCACCCGTTCCTTTCGCCCGCCGTGGAGCACCGCTCTTTCTCCTGTAGGCCTACTCTATCTCAAATCCAGGTTGTTGCCAGTTGCTCTCGGGTTTCGTACTTCGATACTCCCTCGTGCATTATATTTGTCCTCAATCGTCAATTAGGTCGCGAAACGACCGGAAATGAGTGGGATGCATCTCGGGATCTGAGCCATTGATAAAGTCCAGTCTGCTGAAGTCTCCACGAACCTTTGATTGCCGTGTGGTTCCTTCGTCGGTCAGCCTTCTTCTTAACTCACACTCTTGTACTCTGCACTGGTATGAATAGCTTATTGTACCGCTTACAGTAAATCAGGATCGGCTGCGTTCGAAAGTATACTTCATTGGAACAACCGTTCGTTTCGACGTCCTGAAGCACCGCCGCTTCTGCGAGTCGTGTTCAACATACCTCCCATCCAAGTTACCACCAGGTCTCGTTCGTACTTTGTCCTTCGATCGTGTAGTGCCACCTCACTACGCGCATACTCTAAAGTTGCACCTCAATTACGACCTGCGCCTGCGTGGCGAGATGACCGGATTTGAGGGCGATCATCGCGGCATCTGAGCCATTGATGACCTCTGTTAACCGTATGCGATGGGGGGTCTACAAAGTCCTTCATCGACACGGTTCATTTTCTTTCTGTGAGGGTCCTTCGCAATCAACGCTCTTGTATTCAGAACCAGCATCTCGAGCTTGTGGCACCGTATAAAATGGGACGGGCTTCATTGGAAAGCGTACTTCCATCCTTCACATTTCCTCTCAAGGGTCTACTGTACCTTTCATCCGTGCTTGACTGGCAGGCTTACCCGATGACCTTCAACTACAAGAATCTCGTTGCTTTCGTAACGGCGGTTGTTTTCGTCGCAGCTGTCAATGTACAGGCTCGTGTACGTCACCACTTTTCTACCTCGCATTCTACTTGATCCAACGATTCTGATGTTTGCTCGTAGATCAAGAAGATCGCTGCGGTTCGTTTATTGTGCCCACTCTTTCCAACGAGGTCTGACTTGATATCCTGTCTTCTAGCGGGAGGATTCGGTGACTGCGTTCTATGCTGTCAACTACGGCGGGCAGGCTGTCTCCGTGCCCACCAGCGTTAAGGGTGCTTGCCAGGATGTTGCGGCAGGAGACAATGACCAGATATCCAGCATTAGACTCATACCTGATACAGATTGTATCTTCTACACGTAAGCCCTCTCCGTCACGCCACTCTCCTACGTTTAATGCTCTCGTCATTCTCTCGTATGAAGAGCCTACAACTGCTCTGGCACATTATTAGCAGTCATCCAAGATATTCCGGATCTTAGACTCTTCAATTTCAACGACGTCATCAGTTCTTTTAATTGCTACACCGTTGTCGCGACTGGGGAGGATCTGAGCTGTCCGGTTGGCGTGTAGGACTGTGCTTCGCTCTACTAGTATCAGTATTCCGAATTTTAAAACCTTCAATTTCAACGATGTCATCAGCTCGTTCAATTGCTACGCCGTTACTTCAAGCGTTGAGAATCCGAATTGTCCGGTTGAACAAGTGTGAGACCTCCCTTTGCTTGAATACTTCCTTATGCACACATACGTCTGTGGATTCCCAGCAATATAGAGTACTTACTATGAGATTGGACTGCGAAAACCATTCAGATGATGCAGTAATCGAGATCCCTGAGACCTCCCCCTGTCCATCTCCTGGCGTCTGTGTCCTTGATGGATTAGGGGTACTCCCTAAGATGCATGCACCATCCACATTGCCGACAGTTTGGACCGTTGAGGAGACTATCTACGTCACGTAAGGAAAGGGAGACTCAGTACCTATCACTGAGAGAGACGCTTGGAGCTAAACGATGCTCGGGGAAAGCAATTATCGAGCACCATGTGGGAGATGCTGATAGTCTGTGTATCATCGGGGGAACGTTGACCGCGGTGAGATATTCGGTACTGATATCAGAGCTGTATTATCATCGTTACGGCGCTATACTCTGGAAGATGAGTCTACTCACACGAGAAATTGAGAGAATGATTGAAAGAGATGTGTCGAGGTTGTCGGGGAGGGGAGTTCAGCCAGCGTGGGCGGAATGAGATGAGTTCACTCTCGTTCGAGGTAGTTTCGTAGGCGTTTCATCCTTTCGTAGATGCTTTCCGTCGCAGATATACGGGTGCTACGCATGGGTAGTCTTGAATGGAGCAACCGTTCCTCTCGACAGCATGGACCACTGCTCTTTCTCGTGCTAGCTTGTCTCACATCCAGGTTGTTGCCTGGTCGCTTTCGGGGTTCGTATTTCGATACTCCCTCGCGCACTGGGCTCAACCTCAATCGCCAATTATGTCGCAAAANCGACCGGAAATGAGGATGATCATCTCAGGATCTGAGCCATTGATGACGTCCAGACTTCTGAGATGAGAAGGGGTCTCCACGAACCTTTGATTGCCATGGTTCCTTTCGTTGCTCAGCCTTCTTCATAATCGGCGCTCTTGTACTTGGAACTCGCAATAATACCGCTTAAATTAGGATCGGCTACGTTAGAAAGTATATTTCATTCATTCACAACATTTACCTTCCCCGATGACTATCAACTCCAAGAATTTCCTTGCTTTTGCAGTAACAGCTGCTCCCCTCGCAGCTGTTAACGGACAGGCTCATGTAGGTCGTTATATTAGCGTTTTACTGGGTTGACCAACGCTGACGTTTGCGTCGTAAACGGAGAAGGTCGTTGCAGTTCGTTTGCTCTACTTACTGCGTCCGACCACGTTTAACTCGACACCTTGCTTTCTAGAGGGCTGATTCGGTCACTGGTTACTACGATTATAACTACAGTGGGCAGTCCGTCCCTCTGCCCAACAGCTTCAAGGGTGCTTGTAACGATCTGGCCCAAGCAGACCAACACAAGATCTCCAGCATCAAAGTCATACCTGATACAAACTGTGTATTCTACGCGTAAGGACACTTCGTTCGTCACCCTCGCTGTCCGATGGTTAATGCTCTCGTCGTTCTATATTCAGAGACAAGAACTGCACTGGGCAATCCTTCGGAGTCGTTCAAGACATCCCGGACTTCAAGCCTTTGAATTTCAATGATGTCATCAGTTCTTTCAATTGCTACGCCGTTGTCGCGACTGGGGAGGACCTGAATTGTCCGGTTGACGTGTAGGACGATGCTTCGCTCTCCTAATATCTATACGTATATGTAGGACGAGTACTTATCCTCGCATGAATATACGGATACATATTATGAGATTACTCTAGAGTGAGAGAAATTTTACAATCTTCGCCAAAGACCGCCCCCTGACCATCTCCTGGCGTCTATCCCCACATGGTGTAAACGCCGACGGAAATGTTTTTTTTCTCTCAGACTCAGACGACCATGTCATAACCTCAGCGTATCTCGACACCTTCACATCCTCGCAGCAATAGACGAATTGCCGCTTATCCATTATCTTCATCCTCTCATTGATTGACCGCACGGAACGTTTTCTTGGAAAATCGTCTTGGTCGTTTATGCACTTGTGCGTCGTCCGAGATGGTTCCTCTCCCCGTGAAATACGGATCTCGTCAACGCAACAAGTCCCATTCATTTTCGCGGGGTCAGTAAGGAACATGGCTAACTCATGTTCGAACCCTCGCTCAATGTCCTCTGGGACAATGCGCGTATGGACGATTCTGCCTTGGCATCACGGTGATGGTGTCTGAACCATATGGTACGGTCATTCCCATGTCGGTCAAACATAATCCCACCACGTATCGAGCATATCGCCAAGAACCCACTCTTGAAACCCCCCAAGACCGAGAGTGTCCATGTGGAACGCACACCCACAGTCCCAGCTATTCCCGGCCACCTATCATTCGGACGTTCCGCTATCTTTCTATCTTTAACGCTTCCGCTTGGTGTTCCTGTCCACTGTGTGGAACGTATTATGCCGTTATGGCTCTCGAAGAACCACATGTACTCGCTCTGGAATCTGGATCTACCAAGGGTGTGCGGCGCACGCCAACCAAGCTTCACCCATCCTTCGATTTCGAAGCCGTCGTATGCGAACTATAAAACCTCATGGTCTCACGAGCCACGATTCTTCTGTGGCTTATCCGGCTCCCTCTCCCTCCTCTCCCCCTTCCTCTTTGCTCGTAGTTGTCGTCGTTCCTAACGATGGCGACCGTCGAATCCGCGTTGCCCACTCTGCATCAAGCTCGTCGCAGCGACTCGCTCGAAGATGAAAAGTTGAATGAAAAAGGCAACGGTCGTGGTAACGGGAAGGACTCGGTCGAGATTGCGCGGTCCATCCATGGAGACGTCTACGAGGATATTCGGGATATCGATATGGGTGTGGATGGCAAGGAGAAGCCTATCAGTACGTTTACTCGGTGGTGTTTTTTGTTCGGGTTGTACTGACGCTCTCTGATCAGCCACGGACATGGATGTTGCTACTCGTCTCATCTCCCTTGAAGACGACCCCACGCAACCTGTCTTCACCTTCCGCATGTGGTTCTTGGGTATTGGATTGTCCTGTTTCGGTGCCGTCTTGGGTCAAATTTTCGTGCGTATCTTCGTTTCTGTCTGCATAGATAAGGTTATTAAACATACTTTACAGTATTTCCGTCCCCAAACCGTCTTCGTCAGTCAACTCTTCATCCAGATCATCGCGTACATCCTCGGTGTCGTCCTTGAAGAGATCGTCCCTGGTCCCGGCAATGCACGACCAAGCCTCCAGATGACGGATAACTGGTTCTGGCGGTTCATGAACCCATCCCCGTTCAGTAAGTCTGTCTTTATTGCCACGTTCGAGCGTCTTCTCATCAATTTCGTTGGACAGACATCAAAGAGCACGTCGCCATCACCATCTTCGCCTCTACCGCCGCCGATTCCGCTTTGGCTATCAGCATCTTCGCCGCTGACGAGCTGTTCTACAACATCGAACCCAACGCCGGAGTGGGTATCTTCACCCTTATCGGCTCGCAGCTCCTCGGTTACGGTGTCGGCGGTCTCATGCGCTCGTTCCTCGTCTACCCAACCTACATGGTCTTCCCGAATCTCATTCCCACCGTCCAACTCTTCGATGCCCTGCACAGAGGGAAGAAGTTGTTCTTGCAGAAGAAGCGTGTTAGGTTCTTCTGGAGCGTGTTCATTGGTATTTTCGTATGGGAGTGGTTCCCTGAGTATATTGGTACGTCGTCTTTCCTCCCCTCCCTTCTTTCATCGTTTGAACTCATTTCGGTTTCTTCGTAGCTCCTACCTTGACGGGTATCTCCATCTTCTGTCTTGCGAACCAAGATTCGCCTTGGTTCACTCGCGTTTTCGGTGGTGCTGCTGGTAACGAGGGTCTTGGAGCGTTCGCTCTCTGCCTCGATTGGAACTACGTTGGCTCTGGTGGCGGATCCATGGGTGCTCTCTTCACGCCGCTGTCAACGCAGTTGTCGTTGTACAGCGGAACAGCTATTTGCATGTACGTCGAATCTCCTTTGCTGTCTTTCAATCCCACTTCCCCTTTCGTTATCTTTCTTCTCCTTATCTATCCGTGGGATGCGATTCCCATGTGTGGTTCATCTTCGTTTTACTTTTGCCATTATCTTCCCATCCGTCGTCCTCTCTCAAGTAACAGTCCGCTGACGCTGTGTAAAACGTTCTCAGGATCGCCTTCTGTGCATGCTACGCCCGCAATGTGTGGAATGGACAATCCTTCCCCTTCCTCTCGCAGCAGCTCTTCTTCCCCAACGGTTCCCGGTTCAACCAACTCTCTATCCTTGATGAGTCGTTCAGACTCGATCGCGCTAAGCTCGAGGAAGTCGTACGTCCCCGCCTTTATCGACTCGTCTTTCTTAGTCATGCTGACCGTCGTTTGTTCATGTAGGGTCTTCCCTGGTTCGCCAGTTCGCAGGTGTTGGCTAAGATCGGTGCCAACCTTGCCATCGGAGCGACGATTACGCACGTTATCATCTGGTATGGCAAGGACATCGTTGAGGTCATCCGCAAGTACCGAGTACGTCTATCTTTCCTCCTCCCCCGTCGTTGTCCACAGCGCTGATAAAGTATCCTTCCCCGCCCACAGGAGGGAGAGAACACCGACCCACACTACGAGAAGATGAAGGTTTACAACGAAGTCCCCATGTGGTGGTACCTCGCCGTCTTCTTCGGATCGTTCGCGATGGCTATGGCCACGATCTATACCGGTGGCTCTGGCTTGCCATGGTGGGGTCTTATCGTCGGCATTATCATCTCGTCGTTGTTCTTGCCCTTCGTCATGACCGTCTACGCTATTACTGGTACGTTCTCCACTTTCCTTTCCAACATTCTTCGGCTAATTCATACTTTCAAACATTCAGGTTTCTCTCCGAACATTCAATCCCTCGTGCAAATGCTTGGAGCCGCGATGATTCCCGGTAACCCTCAAGCCAATATGTACTTCACGCTTTACGGCTACAACACGCTCGACCAGGCGCGTGGCTTGATTAGGGACTTGAAGATGGGTCAGTACACGAAGCTTCCGCCTCGTGTGACATTCACGGTTCAGTGTCTTGGGTCTGTCGTCGTACGTATTGATCTTCTCCTTCATTTCCCCCTTCCTACCCCCAACCACCTTCCCCACCGATACGTCTTTGTCGTTTGCTCTGTCATCCTGTACTCGTTGTGCTGACGACGCGCTCCTCTTTAGGGTGGTCTACTCAACTACGTCATTATGAAGACTATCATTGCCTCACGTCGTGAGATCCTGCTCGACGTTCAAGGTTCAAACGTGTGGTCCGGTCAACAGGTCCAGTCGTTCAACAGTAACGCCATATCCTGGGGTGCCCTCGGTGCCGATTTGTACTCACCTGGCGGGAGATACTGGGTACGTCTCTCTTGGTTATCATGGTTCTTTTCCGCCGGTCACTCATCCCATTGTTCTGATAGATGGTTCCTTTCGCCGTCCTCATGGGTCTCGCCGTTCCCATCCCCTTCTGGGTTGCTCACCGATACTTCCCCAACATCCACGCGGAGAAGGTCGTTACCCCCATCCTTTGCTGTACGTTTTGCTTCCTTTCATCTCTGTCGGCTGTTTGCTCATTGATCGCTTGCTATCCAGGGACGCTCGGCTATCTCAGTGTCGGTATCAACTCCTCCGTCTTCACGACCTTCTGTCTCGCTGTCTTCTCGCAATACTACCTCCGTCGTTATCGTCCCGGATGGTTCAGGAAGTATAACTTCTTGATGAGTGCCGCTCTTGATGGTGGAACTCAAGTCATGGTGTTCGTTTATACATTCGCCGTTGGTGGAGGCAGTGGAAAGGTTACAGAGTTCCCTAGATGGGCTTTGGTACGTCCTCTATCTTGTCGAGCTCTTCGGTTCCATGTGTGCTGATCTTCGTTTGTGTTTTCGTTGTAGAATCCTGCTGGTAACCCAGATTACTGTATGCGACTTACGTAGAGCTCTTCCTTTTCTTTATCAGCGTACTGGGCCCGTTGTTTTCGTTGCTTCCTCTGTGTAACATGGTTCTTCATTCGTAGTCTACGCTCCTCTCGACGTCCCTACCTGTATCAACGACACCTCACGTCATTCCACGCACCTATGTACGGTACTACGCACATGTCGCTATTACGCCATACACGCACGTCGTCCAGCTTTGTTTTATTTTCCCAGTGTAACTTGTACATATTTTATGTATTCTTCTTGTATCTTCAACCGATTCTAGCTCGCCCCTTCATGCTCTACCACAGGCAACCCGCTAGAGTACCCGCGAAAGAGTAGGACCGGTACGGTGATGGAAGACGTGTGTCACACCTGACACACCCGTCAGCTCACAAACACCTCATGGATCGTCGACCACAGCGATGAAGATAGACCGGAGGACTCGTCACCGAAAGCACGCAGAGGATGTCAATCTTTCCTTTGAGGCTCACGGCGAATCCTGTTCCGACATTACGTGCAAACCGTGACAAAAAATAAGCATAGTTAGAAACACTAGACTTGAAGCTTGAACTTCGGTGGAGTCGTGGTTTCTGAGAGTTGGTGCTAGGGGACGGTACGTACTTCCGCTATGCTTCCAGATCTCTACGAATGATCTCCCACCATTGTTCCCATTTCTTCGGGGTAGGGATGACAGTCACGACCGGCGACGAGGCGTCTCTGATAAAGCGAGTGACTACCATGGGCTCGCAATTGCTCGATGAGCAGATATCAACCACCTTGAGATGAGCGAACTTGGCGAACATTCGATCGTAATCTTCGATGGAAAACGAGCTCTTCCCAACATTGCAATACCGTAGGCTTTGGGATGGAATGTCGAGGTAATCCTTAACGGTGGGTGGCGCAATACCTCGAATTGCCTTGAACGTTGGTAAACAAACGGTTGCGCAAGGGTAACATGAGCAACGCAGACTTACTAAGGTTTCGGGGTCCTCCACAGTCAACCAAAGAAACTCAATACTTTTTAGGTGCCGTATGAGATCGCGCATGTGTGTCACACTGGCAGCTTCAAGCTTCAAGGATTTCACAGGTTGGAGGAAGTCGAGACTGGGGGGATCCCTCTTCATGGAAGGGCCTTGTAAATGCTGGATAGACCGGCCAGATGTGAATTCACTCCAGAAACTCGGGCTGGAGTGTAGGAACCGAAGGTTGGGCAAGGCGTTTGCTGGGAGATCCATACAACCGGAGTAGCACCAGAATCTCAAGTATTTGAGGGATGTTTGTGCGGACAATCCATCGCGGAGGGCAGAGGGGAAAAGGGTGCCCATGAAAGTGAGATGTGTGAGGGTGGAGGGGTGGATCGAGCTCAGTATGGTTGGTTCTGGACGAGCGATGTCCAAGTAGAGCTTTTTTATATTCGTCATGGATGAAAGTATTCTTGGTAAAGCGGGGATAGGATCACGTAGGGGGGCAATGACGAGCGTAAATTGCTTTGTGACGGATAGATATGGACTGGCTTGGATAGATGCGAAGATGCTCCAGTTTTCTCTGCCATTGACTTTTTGCTCGATGTCTTCGTAGAGGATTGGGATGGATATGCCATGGAAGCGACGACAGACGAAGAGCAATGGGATGACAGCGATGTGCTTTGGCGATGCGATGTGACGCAGAATTAGGATCAAAACCTCGTTCGGAAGATCTGGTAATTTGTGTTATCCCCTTATACATCTGCTGAGCTTGACTCAAAGTACTCACCATTCAAACTCAAGGTGGATTCCGAGGCCATTGCAATCGGGCGCCACGACTCGGACTGGGCGTACCAACGCGAACGTCTTCAGAGGTACGCGACAAGGCGATTTTGGCGCTGGACCCTTGCATTTCTTCTACCACCATCATCGTTCCTCCAATATCGACACCAACTTTACACCGTGTCCGTTGAACGCCCCCGCTTGCTCTTATCACACGCAGCCTCGAGTTATTCGATGAGAAGTCATGTATCTGGCTCCAAAACTCGATCCTTGAGCCAACGAAACTTAGAATCAACCGCCCTACCCGCTTCGTGGATGAAAGCGCAT
>JAPEVF010001087.1:0-14125 GCA_029747585.1 Pleurotus djamor | reverse complement strand
AAATTGGACATCCCAAGTTAGACGCCAACTGGACAGTATAGGGACTCTCCTATACACCGCCTATAGGGAATGCCCCTAACAAGGGTTGGAGTGGAAAAATAACAATTTCCGCTTGCCGTCCACTGGTCCCGGCGTCTGATGTAGTCTCTAACTGTACACTCCCCACAAAGGGAAAAGAAAGAAAACGAACATGATGATAACATTTATCAAGACGTGAACAATACCGAGACGTACATTCACTACTAAACTCAAATGACGAATTGAACATACGCCTACCTTGGTTTCAAGCATCACAGGGGACGTCAACGCTTTGCTCACCTTCGACGTCAGGTAATTCGATGACACGAGATTTACCCAGCTCATGCTGTAGAAGAAATACAATATTGTATGGATATAGCCCTATAGGTATTACATTGTTTTCTGGATAAGTCCGAAAAAATGCATTATTGGCAAATTTGAGGCCATGAATCAGTACCTCCCCACAATGCATTATGGAATGTCAGGCATAAAAGGGACTTTCCATAATGCATTGTTGTACTCCTTGTAATGCATTATAGATAGGGTTGGCTAAGTCTCTCAGGAGGATATCAGGAGTGTATCAGGAGTGTATTATGTGAGGAAGGGGTTACCACTTAGCATTTATCACTTAGCAAGAAGATTAGATGAGATTAAATTGATATACTGATTGGAGAGTTATCTAAAGAAGACTATCTTATCTAGCAGGCATCATCAAGATCGTTCTCGCTGATCCCCCCGCGCTCGTCATTGTGATTCTCGTGTTCTGGGTCCTCGTCCTCGTCCTCGTCCTCGTCCACGTCCACGTCTATCCATAGTCGCTCAAACTGATCTGCAAGGCTATTGCGAATATGCGCCTGGCGGAATGCGTAGGCGGCGCGACCGGAGTTTCCCCCATCTAATCCCCCTCTGACCTCCCAGTTACGAGCTTCATGCCTCAGTGACACCAACGTCCGTCGCATCTCCTCCCGCAGGAGCTCGACCTCCTCTGACCATCGCCTAAAACGGGCATATGCTTTGGCCCATTCAGCTCGCAGGACTGTCATGATGAAGAGAACTGAGATTAGAATAAGCGTCACGAAACGAGTGATTCCATACGCACCTTTGTCCATCCCAACTTGCAAATCTTGTCCCCGCTCCTCTGCGTCCATCCAAATCCACGAGATCGTGCGGTATCCTTCCCTTGGAACCATACGTTCTCCGCTGCCATCACTGGTTTTCTCTCCGCTCAGAGAAACCAATATGGCATCTGGACGGCCGTTCTCTACGCGACGTTCACGGCGAGCATGCTTGGAGGTAACCGTGTCAGGGTCTTCCATGCACCGGACGTCGTCCTTCTCGAGCTTCTTCCACTTGGTCATGTTGTCAACGCCGACAAGCAGTTTTAGCTTTTCCCAAGCATTCTGGTATTTGGCCGTTTGCGCCTTGATCTTTGCTTCGTTCCGATTGATCAGCGTGCGGGTTCGTGTATTTGCAGTTTGATGTCTTGCGTTCCTGTTCTTGTACCCTAACAACCGAGACTTGATTAATAGACCGTTTCGAAGTTCGTTTAGTGCGGATTGGCACTCAGCGTCGCGAAACTCTGCCTCTACCGAACCCACGTTTCCGAGGCACAAGACCCTTTCCTCTTGACTCAGAGAGGAAGGCATGAAAAGGGGAACACTTTCCACCTCTTCCTCGTCGGGTACAACTCGTGCAGTGAGATGGGGGATTGCACTTGGCATGTAAGCGGCTTGCCAGAGTCGAAAGCGAGCAAGACGGCGGCTCAGCTTGATGCGTAGATCAACGATGTCGAGTTCTTGTGTTGTGGTCGCCGATTTACTCTCTTGTGTCGATGAGAGAAGACGACGCCTAAAGCGAGAAAGAGATCAGTATAATCAAACAATTGCTTAAATATCAGACAAAGAAGCACGTACTGTTGGTGCTCAATATCCAAACCTTCCTGGATAAATGTACTTGGGGTTACATCATTTAGAGGCTGGGAGGTAGACTTGGCCTCTTTTGCTTCATCCTGCGCAAATTTGAGGCGTACGGTAGCCACAGTAATCCCTACGCAAGAAGGAGCATGTATTCAGTATCCGAATACGGAGACAGACCTATAGTAGCCTTACCCTGCGAGCCAACGTTATATGGGTTTGGCTTAGAACCGTCCAACTCGAAATCGTCGACCATTTGTTTCCATTTTTCGACACGGTCGCTCTGCTTCACGGTGAAGATAGAAAACGACTCTTGCTGGATCGTGCGCTCACGCTTTGCGTTCTTCATCCGTCGCTTTAGAAGACTCCCTGGCGTAGAGAGATGGGTCAGCTCACTACAACGCAACGGATAATGGTAACTGAACCTACCAAGCCCCGTAACCTTCTGCCAGTTCCAATGGGACCAATGCGAGTTGAGTGTCTCCTCTCGAGCTCCAGGACCCATCACCCTTGTGCTGGTTGCAGTTGCGCCTATGTTGGCCCAAGGGCGTTCGATCCCTTCGCCATCGGTGCGGCCAACTCCTGGTAGATAGTTAAGGGAGTACGTTTGCTGACAATGCTTGGTATGAGAGTGGATGTGGAGTTTCGGAACAGCGAAACGGATGTTATCCTCGGCAATTGAAGGTCTTACAAGCGAGGGGAGCCTGTGTAGACGATGAAGAGCTTGCTTTCCCCATTGACAGGCGATATCGTATGAGACTACGATGCTCAGACGAGAGTCGTGATGGCGAAGTAGGGACGCGAAGCAGTAATCCATGTTTGCATACCTGTATGATAGAAATAAGAAAGCTAAAATGCGGTGGGGGCGAGACCACATACCGTTCGCCAACCTGAAGATCAGCCGCACCGTTGCGTTGAATTATCTCGTGTCGAGCACATACACCAAGGCAAACGCCTGTAGCAGCGTACCCCCTGGAGAACTTGGTATTCGCATAATCGAGGGCTGCAAGTCCGCTGCATGTACTCATCTGTCAGCAAAGTTAAGAAAGAAGTCAGCATTTGCTTGAAGAACAAAAGTCAGAAGTGATGCACCTCCTTCTGATCGGTTACGTTCAGCAAGTAGCTTCGAAAGGGCTCGCGTTCAACAAAATAGCTCCAGCCGATCCCCATACCTGGATCTCTCTTCACAGAGGATACCAGGCGACGCTTCAACCGGAAGCACGCATCTAACGCGATGAACAAGGTATATATGAATCTAGAAAAGGGATGGCATCAGCCCACGCATGAAACTTAGATAGCCAAACGAACCGTTGCGATGGAGGTAGTTTGTCCCAACCCGAAGGTAGATTGACTTGGGGATTAGGGCACGCCGGACAGACCAATCCGACCTCGCCATTCTGTGTTCCAGCGATACCACTGTCTTCATGACCACGGCCACTCCGTTTCAAGGACGTAAGGTGTCGGTATTCGCGAAAGATGCGGGTAAGTTCCTTATAGCGGCTCTGTGAAAGAGTGAGTATAGCTATTGGGTCACGTAAAGTAAGCTGGCTTACTGGGAGATCACTGGTGATGATATTGTTGCTTAACTTCTCTAAGGCAGAATGATAGTCATACATCGTTATCTTTCCCTGAAGAGTGACCATGGAAAAGTGTTTGAGGACCCCAAGGCTTGCACATGTCTGCGGCTGGGTAGTTGTAGCAGGGAACCAGTTGCGGCGTAGCAGCTGCTGACGAGGAAGACCGTTTAGAGGTGCCTTCTCGCATGAGCAGAAGTCAACATGTACAACGTGTAGACCGTTGACGTGTATCACAACGAAGTCGGGGAATGATGATGGATGAGGACAGGGGACGTTGGGGGAATGGCCAAGCTGAACGCGAAGCCCAATCGTCTTGAGCGAGGACGGGAGATAGCATTTTCCGTTCCACTCCTGGACCAGCGGTCAGAAGGATATCTTCCTTGATACAAGAGGGCGTACCTTGATTCGATGTAGGGGCTGATGAATGTGAGTCTCTATGCAGCATTTACGGCACAACACCCCTCTTCCAAAACATTCCTCGCACAGAACGCCCTCAGTGACAGCCAACGCGGAACTACATCCATCGCAAGTATTCGTTGCACGTCCCTCTCCGCGGAGCAGTTCTTCAAGATATTCGCTCTGAAAGGGGAGCCATTCTTTGAGCGGTTCATCCTTGCTTCATGGTTAGAAAAGAGTATCGCAAAATGACCATGATCCTGCTACTCACGGATGAGAGATACCGGCGAGCTTTGGCTTTTGGTACCTCTTCTGATGGTTTATCTTCGATAGTGCCATCAGCGAATGTGTTATCGGACTCCTCGGTGTTAACTTCATAGTTTTGTGCCGAGGCTTCATCTACATCTTCGATGAACGATGAAGGAAGACCAGAGGGAACGGTCTCGTCGTCTTGAACATCTTCCCATAGGGAGGGGTCGTTGTATACGGAGAAAGTGCCGCCTTCTTGAAGATCCTGACGCGCCTTCTTGCGTGGAGAGGGAGCAGGGAGGGAAAGTTGATGCTTGTAGACGCGACGTCCATCGTTTGAGACACGATTGAATGTCGCGACAAAGGTTTCGTCTGTGAAATCGTTATCGCATGTAGTGCCGAACACGTCGTCGTCGAAGACATTGAATGACTGGACTGAGGCGGAGTGGGATCGCCAGTTTCCTCGTGCCATGGAGGATGGTGAAACGGGGGAACGGAAAGACAGGACGACTGATGTGGGAGTCGATGGGTCAAAGTCAGCCTGGCGATCGAATGTCAGTAGCGTCGTGAGTTTCCGATGAATGCGTTGCGTAGGGGAGCTGGAGCTGGAATTCACCATAAGGGATGAGATTCAAGATTGCACTGGGCGCGCCACGATCTCCTAGAGCCCCTATTGATGGCTATATATAGCCCGGTGTCCCTGAAAAATTGACTCAAGTCTCCACCACCACTGAGGTTCATTTTCCTTGAACTGCGCACATAGGAAGTATGCTTGGTACGTCCTCGAGTACTTACATCCATTCACTTCGATTGCCTCTGTTGTAAGTCCAACTTGGGACTGCTTCGAGGTTTTGCATCGCGTGGCTTGAGGCTAAGGTGCAAATCCCACCCTGGATTACGCCTATGCCAAAGGTCACCGGCGCATTTACATAGCTTCCGACGCGTTCAGCTTTAGTTTCGCAATAATTCCAGCATCTGACCCTAGTTTCTAGGGCGTTTTACGCGTTCTGGGAGGAAATTTTCTCCTTGGGGCGCGTCCACAGCAACTGAGTACGCGCTGTCCCTAGACCTGGCCACTTTTTTNGGAACGTTGTACCGATCAACTACCTAGCCCTGAGGAAGATATGGGCGATTACGAAGACATGGGCGAATACCCCAGAGATAGCGTTGGTGGTGGTGTTGGCGACAATGCTGGGCGTACACAAGTGGAGGTTGCTGAGTCGCCATTGGGAGGAGAGCACACGCCTGATATGATGGACGCGACCGTATCCCCAGGCGTTATTACGAGCTTAGAAAATCGCTCAACCAGTCACCATATCGTACGAATGGAGGGCAGTACTGTGCTACATGCGCCCTCCACAAACCTTCAATCTCACCAATTAACCTCTGTCCGAAATGAGGAAACACCTGAGAACCCACAAAACCCCTCACGATCCGATAAGCGTAAGAAGCGAAGTATACGATTCAGCAGAGCCAAGCGGAAGGAGCGCCGTTTGGATGAGCAGGCTGGGAGCGGCCTCAGCGTCAAAGCGATCAGTATTCAACGGGCGCAAGCAGCGAAACGTCTAAACGCTTCCTATTCGGCCGACTCTGCTCGTCATGCGCCGTCTGGATATGTCGGTCACAGAGACAGGAAGGGGCTTGTATTCAACAAGGCTGCCCATGTCCCACCTCGACCATTAAGTCAGAAGAGTCTGGACGAACTCATCGCCGAAGGTTTCAAGCTTATTGAATGGGATGGGATGTAAGTGTATTCCGTACTCATGTGTATTGAGCCACTTGACTTATTACCATTGCAGAGAGGGACTTCAAGTTGTCGATCAACACGATCGCATTGTCCTTTGTGGAGGGAGCCCCCGAGATGAGACTTGGTCTGACGTTGCGGCTAAGTGTGCGCAACGCATCGAAGCTGCACGTCACGATTGTACTTTCACCGATAAGCAGCAACGACATCGGCGTGGTGCATTCCCAGCCCTAGCAGCAGGATTTTCGTTTGGGCAGGGGTTGATACGTCCAAGCAACATCACGGATCGAGCGCCGCAAAACAACGTAGCGATGCAAGCAATTCTTGATGATCACAACATCAAGCGAGTGGCAGGATTTCAAAGCTCTCTGCTCGATACATGTCTACCCAAACTTTCCTCGTATTACCGACAGACGATGGACGGTCTTCAAGCAACACAGGGCGAACTCAAACGCAACTTCGTGAATACACAGTTCGGGTCCATTACCGTCAATTTTGGTCCGCAAACAGTTTCGATCCCACATATCGATTACGCCAACTTGGCTACTGGCATGTGCGCTATAACAGCCCTGGGGGACTTTGACCCCGACGCGGGAGGTCACTTGGTGTTATGGGAACTTGGAATTGTCCTTCGTTATCCTGCTGGATCCACCGTGTTGATTCCCTCTGCTTTAATCCACCACTCCAATCTCCCTATCCATCCAGGTGAACGGCGATACTCAATTACTCAATATAGTGCCGGCGGGCTTTTCCGATGGGTAGAAAACGGGTATTGCAGCGACAAGGACTCCGCTATTGACAAGGAGCATCGACGTTCGATCTGGGAGGCTGGTATCGACCGCCTATGCAAGGCTCATACTGGCTGTTGACTGTTGTACTGGACGCTGGATGACGCTGCTCTATTAAGTATGATACCTTCTTGTTTCTTGCTTTCTCAATGAGATTCAGTTTGACATTGACAAATGCTAATGCTTTCCACGCCTCAGCACTATTGTGTGTTAACGCCGGTGTGTCCAAGTCCACGCCTTTTTAGGGATTCCCTGTCTGAACCTGGTGCCGACAGGGTCGCGATCGTAGATTTGCCTCATATAAGTCAAGGCCCAACGCATCCAGCAAGTTCGCTCAAGTTCCCCCACTCCCACTCTACGATATACCTTCACTCGTGTTTCCGGTCCCCCCGCATCAACATGAACTCTGATTCTGAACATACCTTCTGCCAGCCGGTTTTCTATCGCAAGAAGCTATGTGGTCTTGCCAAGGACTTGCCCTCGCCGTTCTACCTTGTGTCGTTTGGAAGCATCGCGAACGTTTATACCGAAGCGGACATGTATGTTCATTTATTTCATCCCAAAATTTCATCTGCTAATACCTATCCCTCATCTTCTCTAGCGACCGAATTGAGGAAATCGTCCTCAAAGGAGGTCGCCAAACCAAATACTCGTCCTACGACGAGGTTATTTCGGCGTTCAAGAGCTTCTGTCGAATTTTCCACCCGGACGAGGCCCATACCTGTTTGTCTTCAGAGTACGGGGTTCCTCTCCATCGTATCCTTCACTTCTTCACCGAGAAGGACGCCGCCAACCTTGACGCTTTCACCATGATGTTTCTCCCCGACGCCCACCGTCTCATCACTGACGACAACGCCGGGCGAAATGTCGAACAAAGTAGCAGCGTCGAAAAAGGGATTTTGGGCATCAAAGCCGAAGAGGACGATGCCGACGTCACCATCAAGACCGAAGAAGACGATGCTGATCTCGCCATCAAGAACGAAGAGAATGATGCCAACGTCGCCGTCAAGAACGAGGAAGACGATGAAATGAGCGACAACGACAAAGTCAGCGATGTCGACGAGGGTAGCAACAGAGACGCCAACAGCGACTCCCAGTCCCTCATGGACGTCGACAATGCCAGCGCCGGTACACCATCTCTCTATCACCCTTTAATCTTTGCTGACGCCATTATGAATAGGTGCTGGCTCCGACGATGAGGATGACTTTGCCGAGCCATCTTTCCTCGATGAGTGGGAGGGGCAGTCCTTTCATCCGCGCTGCACGACTTTCCTGCAGCGTGGTGTCCCCCAGCCCTACTACTTGCTTCGTACCACTGGCGGCTGGTCTTTTATCTTTGCGTGCCGGTAAGCAGCCTATTGCTACATTTCCATTGAAAAACGACACTCATAACGATCCTCTCACGTAGCAACGACGCCATCTCGCTCTTCAAGCGTCTCCTCAAACGCCAAGTCTACGGTGACTTCCGACCATACACCATGGCACAGCTCACCGCGCTCCGAAACGACAATAACATCAGTGGTAGTGAGCACTACTATGGCCTTCATGGTTATTATCGCTTTGGGGTTTTTGGAGACCGGTACGTCTAGGCGTAACCTGAAGTATACAGCATACTGATAACCACACACAGTGAGCTCGCACTCCATTTTCTTCAGTCCGAAACCGAGGACTGGCATTCCAGCTCTATGGTAGTCACGCGCGATTTCTTCAAGGCGCGTCAATGGGCGTACCAAGACCATCCGGCCCTCAAGGATGCTACCCATGAACGTCTTGAGATCGGGCTCTATGCGGATGAATTTTGACGTTTCGGCTACTTGAGTGCCAAAGACTTGGACCCAAGCTAGACTAGATCATATCTTTAGAAAAGACCTACAATTTTCAGTGAAATTTCTTTCAATTTTTAGACAATATATTGCTTGATGGTGATTATAAGTGCCGATAGGGTGACAACATAGGGACCAAGATAGGGTGCCTTGAATGGCACTGGGTGAAAAAAAATGTGATCGGTACCATAACTTTAATACAGAAGGGTTGAAAAAAGTCCTACAGGGAAGCAAATGTCTATCCGAGGGCTCCGAGTGCTACAGGGAAGGATATGATCGAACGAAAAGTTATTGAGGGGAAGTAGGGAGAAACCCGAGAATCTGAGCCTTGCTAGCCCGCACGCGAAGTACCTGAGAGGATCGGTACTAAGAAAGCGTTGGGGAGATCAGGTATCTAGTCGTTAAGGACAAGGAAAGGCGGTGCGTACACCGGGCTTCGAGCGAAACCAGAGCAATAGGTCGTCCCTTGGGACGCTGATTCTACGCCTCAGTCTTGCTTCGCGTCCTTCAGCAACCGCCAACGATTCTGCCGTGAACATTCCCATGAATTCTGACCTTGCCCCGACCGATCCTCAATCCGCTGAGGAAGCCGAATCCAATCCCTCGATGGCCTCGGCTACGTTAGCTCCTGTCGTGACAGCTCCTCATGCGGAGACACAAGCACCAGTCGCAACATCTCCTCGTACGGAGACACAGCGAGGGACGCCTACGCCTGCAGCACCTAGCTTGCCATCCACATCCCGTCGCGCCTATACAAAGATCAAGGGTAAGAAGAAAGGCAAAAGCAACAGCAACGCGAACGAACCTCAGACCTTGAAGAAACGAGGTAATAAAGGCGATTTTACCGGTCTTCGTCTTGAAGTGCTCGAAGATCAGCTTCCAGCATACTGCAAGGCGACAAGTAGCGGCCCCAAGTCTGTCCACAGCTGGTTTACCCTCGACTTTTTCCCCCACTATTGGAACGTCTTTCACTGGTCCACACCACTCAGCGTCGACCAAGAAACCGGACCGCTGCTTCCCAAGGATGATGAGACCTTGGATGATGAACAGCGGAAACTTAAGAAAACGTTAGTGGATGCGGCAATGAAGGTAAGTCCTTGATGATCAGGAGGTCTCCTCTGTCGCTCCTAATAAGTGGTTTGCGGTCTAGAAAATCAAGGCATGGTTTAACTATCGTCGCAATGGTCTCGGTCTCAACACCGGGAAAGATCCTTGGGCATCGCTATTAAACCAGATCAAGGCTACCGGAAGACCTCCACCAAGGAAACAGAGCGAGGGCCAGTTTTACATGCAGCATCCCGAGTATAAAGCAAAGGTCGACATCGATTTTGAGGTCAAATGGTCGGCTTCGGGACTACCAGAAAACCATCGCATGTCGTACCGATGTGAAGTCGCTCAGGATCTCTTCAATAAAGAATCGGATGAAGTCAAGGCGAGGCTTCGTAGGGAGTTGGAAGAAGCCCATGCGCTTGATCTCGACGACTACCACAAGGGTATCTGGGTTAACGAAAGCGTAGATCCAGAAGAACGAGCCGCGTAAGTGTTGCTAAATTTATCTTTGACCGTATAATTTTAGATCTGAAATTTTCTCATGCTCAGCGCGATTGCCTCTCTTGCTCCCCTACTCCAACCATTGCTTGACGGAATTCATACTGTCACAGGCCTCTATTGTGGCTTCTTCGGAGCAGCACCTCCGCCAAACGGAAGCGTCGAAGAGATCAACTGTATCTGGTGCGTTGTGTTACTTCACTTTCATGCACGCGTTTGTTTTTCTTATCTCATCCCTGTTCATCAGTCTTACTTCGGGGAAATCTGTGGACGAAAGCCAAGAGTTGTCTCAGGTAGACCCTAAAGGTTTCAATCAGGCTACACGTCTGTTCGTTCGGTCGGTCGCAATCGCGTCGGGATGTGAGTTGATACTTGATCGATACCTTCTACATCATACTGAACACGCTCTACTCTATTTGTACAGGTCCGGATCCGCGAACAAGCAAGGCAACTGTACCAGAAACAGCAACGCCTCGTTTTCCCCGCGTCGTCGGTAATCGCGACTCGTCTACCCCTCCGAGACTGGTACATTCGCGATCAACATCGTTGTCGACCCCCACTCCCCGTGCAATCCCTCGTCCTCCTTCATCGACCGCCCCCCAATCAATCGTAACGCCTTTCCAAGAAATTGTCGATCTTGTTCGATCGAAACTGCAAGGTCTTGAGTATGACCTCGGGAACGCACTCATCGAATCGGTGGCAAAGCTTCCCCCAGCAAAGCAGAAGGCTCGTATTTCTGAGCTAAGGGCTATGGCTAAGGGGGAGCTAGAGCGAGCCAACAACATCGCCAACAACCGTGTTTTGATGTCCTCTCTCGGCATCCTTGACGCGTCTTCAATGTTCACCCCACCTCCGCGTCCCCCATCACTTGAGCCCTCTGGCGATGACGCCAACTATGCGCAAGGCAAGCCGTCCGCAAAGGTTCTAAGGAAAGGTACTACTCGTGATGACGTTCGCGTTACCAGAGGTATGGTGAAGAAGGCCAGCACTTCATCCGCCACCAGCAACGATCACACGGTCAACACCATTGTTGAGGAGTTGGATGAGGGAGAGAAATCGGACGAGGTGGGGGAGCTGGATGAGGGAGAGAAGTCRGAGAGACCAACTTCATATGCGCAAGCCAGTCGTACTCTAGAGCATGACAGCYYGCGSSAGNTAMAWCMTAGKTTYMACGATCRATGRCRTACTKATATGCTTTCTAAATTCATAGGTCTTCCACTTCCTCGGGGTTCAACATAGCTCTCATCTCGNNCTGCCAACGTCCCAGTCATTCGTTCGTTTCTCGCGAGCGACGACGCGAAGGTCTTGTGGATTAGATGGCTCGAAGCGGAGGCTGCTCCGAGTTGTCCAGCTGGATTCGATATGGTACGCTGGGCTCAACTACTACTCGGGGAGAAAGTCTGTGAAGTACGTCTGCCTCTGGTGCTATACCTTGTCTCGAGACTAATCATGAACGGTTAATGCCTCTAGAATTGTGGGGCTATGGACGCACTCACCAATACTCGGTTGCTTCGGAACCTTTGTCCTGCTTGCCTCTCAGCTCCGGAGAAGTTGGTCTTGATTATACCTTCCGTCTTGTCGTATCATCGACCTCCTTTCATCTAGTATCGTTGTCTCTCAAGAAAGTGAACTATCAAGTGTGGCTTCGAAGATCTCGGAGATGGTGCCACATGACCATGATCGTACGCCATGGACACCTAAACGATTCAAACAATATCTAATGTGTTGGATTGTCTTAGAGTCCCAAGGAAGATCCGGAACGACTAACGTCTACTGGAAAGCCGATTGGGATGCGACTATAGCCCAGCTAGCCAGTTTTAACCGTAGGGTTCAACAAGGAGAAGACATCTCAGCGGAGCGTCAAGCTTTCGTCGATTCAAAAGTATCAATTGTGCGGGATATCCAAGTGGTGAACCTACCGTGTCGTCGTCTGCATGTGCATATGCTAATGGGCCTGATCGGATGACTTACTCCTTAGTTCGCTGATTTGTGGCGCCAATACGCATTTGCGTACCAGTGGAAGCTTTCCATCCTTGCACGGAAAGACCTCAAAGCTGAGTACGTACCCTGAGCTTCACTATGCGGAGTTCCCCCCTGATAATATATCCCTTGACCAGCCTTTTGGGTATGGGGTACACCGATGACGAGATCACGGCTATTTGCACACAACTTCCGAGCATTAATATATATAACGGTGTGTTGTGTGCTTACTCTTCTGCTGAACGCGTTCTGCCGAGCTAGCCGTCTGAAATGATATACGCCAGGTGCCGTCAAGGAAAAGCTTCGTCCCAAGATCCTGACAATTGTTGAGACTCTCCGCCAAGAAGCACAGGGCTGGGGGATTTGAGATTTTTGCTGAAATTAGGTACATAAACGACGCTACCTACATAGACTCTACTGTACCTAAAAAATACATGGGCCTCAATACGTGCGGCTCGCGAGGGAATCACTTCAAATCGCTCAAGTGCGAAGGAGCTCCTATGGATATAGGAGCTTATTCAGGGGGCAGTATGAGAAACGTGTCGCCCCGACTCCGTGGCCGAGTTCAATGCTCTTTCTCATCCTCATCCTCCCCGGAACTTTCATCTTTGGGGTTTTACTCTATGGCGTCATATTCCGTCGGCGAGGCGGCGCGCAACGAACAGCTTTGAAAGCCCTCGGCTATGATGTTGAAGGAAAACGGATCGTCGGTTTCTTCCACCCTTACTGGTACGCCGATTCCGAATATCTGCCTATTATGTGGCTTGAGCAGTCTCATTAGTCTCATAGTAACGCTGGTGGAGGTGGTGAGCGGGTGCTGTGGACGGCCCTAGCGGCAATGCAGCGGCAAGAGCAGGATATGTTCTATGTAGTGTACAGCGGGGACATTGACGCGACGAAGGACGAAATCATCGCGAAGGCCAAGGTACGCATTGTCGTTCTTACACTATAAAATTCCAATTTACTAAGTTGTGCCTAGTCCCGTTTCGCCATTACTTTGGATCCAGAAACTCTGCATTTCGTCTTCCTGAAGTCGCGTACTCTTGTGGAAAGCAAGACATGGCCGTATTTCACCTTGCTTGGACAGAGTGTAGGATCCATGTATCTGGTGTGGGAGGCCATGTCAAGTCTCATGCCAGACCTCTACATCGGTGAGTTCCTCGTTGCCTTTTGTTTCGTTGTTTCGTTGTTATTCACGCCAAAAACTATTCAGATACGATGGGTTATGCTTTCACGTTCTTTGTTGTGACGCTCCTCTGCAAGATCCCAGTCGGTGCATACGTTCATTATCCTACGATCAGTACCGACATGCTGGACCGCGTTCGCTCACGGAAGACATGGCATACCAACGCGAACAGAGTAGCAGAATCCACCATCCTCAGCGGAGTTAAACTATTGTGCGTTCACTCATCTCTGTCTCCCCTCTTCACTAGCATCCTCATGTAAATCTAGCTATTATCGAATATTCATGTATTACTACGCTACTGCACTCCGCTGCGCTTCGTTCTTGATGGTCAATTCATCATGGACGAAAGCCCATGTCGACTCTATCCTCAAACACGACGACCCTTTGTTGGATCTCTTGATCAAATTGGTGCTCTGGCCGCTCATGCTTCTACTATCTTCGCACCAATACCCGGAATATGCTACTATTGTCTACCCGCCATGCGACACCCGAGAACTCGCCCAGTTTCCTTTGGAAGGAAGGGAGCACATTATACTGAGTGTTGCTCAGTTTAGGTGTGTGATGGTATTCGTGTGTGGTCAAGCTTAGTGCTGACGGATATACTAGGCCTGAAAAAGACCATTTTGCGCAGCTACAAGCTTACGCTGAATTACTGCAAAGTCATCCAGAGTACAAGGCCTCTTCCAAACTTGTGTTGATCGGAGGTGCTCGTAACGAAGAGGACGAAGCCAGAGTCACAAAATCAAGGACGACTCACCCAATACCTAACCCAGCCTTTCGCAAACTTGGCCACGGGTACCCTGAACGCCTACGACCATGGGGATACGGTCGCTAGACGGCTACGCGACGATGCGGATGAGATACCAAGGGTTCTGTGTCGGGAGGAGGGTGTCAGTAAGTATT